>JAVJIF010019596.1:0-82358 GCA_038442645.1 Agave tequilana | reverse complement strand
TAATCCTATATAGAATGACTTTAGTAATTCTTCCAGTTTCCAACAAACCTAAATTTTTTATAGCAAATAGTTGGTTCATGGTGTTATTGTACTCACACCTGACTAGAGAATTGTGCCCAATCATAGTAGTAATCACAAAGTCCTAACCCAACAGCAGATACACTTCACTATCTCACTGAAATTCGTTCAAAATGTAAACCTATATATTTTTTTTACAAGAAATCAAAATGGAAAGGGTGACGAAAAAAGTGTCATATCATTGTACTATGATAGTTTAAACCTTAAATGATAAAAAAAAAAAAGAAGATAATATTATAAACATTATTTTCCTTTCAGCTAGTTCACAATAATATTGGGAAACTACATTTCATAAAAGAGAAACAGGTTATTAAATCTTGTGGTCTTTTTAGCCGGAACATCAGCATAGACAAATATTATAATCACAACAGTGTAAAATAAGTTAACTTAACAAATACTGTAATGGAATAGTAATTACTAAAGATCAATTAAACATATATCAGTTAAGTAAAAGAATTTTTGGATCTAGATACAAGATCATAGCAATCAATGTGTTTCGTTGAGAACACAGGCATACACACAAAAGTAAATCAATATTATACAAATATATAAAGGAAAAAAAAGTAATAGCAAATAATTAACAGAGTACAAAATAACTGTTTCCAAACAAACACAATATACTTCAGCTTAAGCATTTGCGGCGAGTAAGTAAAGATGAATACAGTTTGATAGTCAAAACAAATATGGACCCAAAATCATTGCCAAGCAAATCATAGGACTAGTATCTCAGGAAAAAAAAGAAAGAAAAATAGCAGAACTTGAGTTGGACAACCACAAAGAAGGGAAGGCGTCAAAGTTTATTCTACCAATAAGGTGAATTGGTGATAATTAAATGTAGAACATCATTAAGAAAAATAGAAAAGGAGAAAGAATAGTACCCTCATTATGCACTCCAACAAGCAATTCACTTTCCTCCCCGGCTGGAACCACTGCAGTATGGAAGACAGTTATAAATAATTCAGAACTACATAAAAAAAAAAAAGCAGAAGAGATAGCATAGAAAATACATACATCGTGTTGGGTTTTTAGGGAAAACACATATAATATCCACTCCAGGAGCTGAGCTAAGGGAACCTCACTGAAGTCTTGGGCCTCATCACCAACTATGCCAAGTTCACCTCCATCTTCATCTACTACCTCACTGAATCCATCTCACATCTACCAACTATCAATGAAAACTATCAATGAAAAGAGCCATGCACATACACTCAATATTTAGAGCAGTTAAATAACAGCTTAATGCAGAAAACCGATGGATACTAATTTCATTACTTTATCAATATAACTTTAAAATTGCAATAGATAGCATATGCTGAAAATTTTATTCATAAGACGTTTAAAATAAACATATACATTACGAAATCTTGTGCAGAAGTCTTCTACAGTGAAAAGAATACTCTAAAAAAACTGTATAAGAAATCAACTTTAGAATTATACTGGATTTCATTATTCATGTGGATAATTCTAGTAATTATGATATGAACTCCAAAAGTTTCAATTAAATGTACGGATCAACAACAATATAGAGGAGATAAGCTATATACAACAATATGTTTATATCCAATTGTATCGGTATTCGTTTGTATTGAATATGACCATTGTCTATATCCAATGTGACTTGTATCCATTTTTATCATATATGGATATGGTTCTGAAAATTATATGCCTCAGAATCCATATTCGATAAATAATTTTGGATGCTAATTTGTTAAAAACCATAATAATTCATTTACATCCCTTACTAGTTGGACCAAGTAGTCTAATCATTGATATAATCATTGCTAGTTAACTATTGTCATTCTTCAGAATCTGAGATGTAATCAACCAATTCTTAGATTTGAAGTTCGATCCATCAAACGAAAGCGTCATGCAAAAGCACAGTAACAGATTAAACCACTTCTCACATCTCCACAAACAGTCTGAGCATAATTGACGGATTCAAGTACATGAAAGTTCTTGCCCAATTAAACTCCAGCGGAACCATGCAGATTCTAAACAAGACTGCGAGCAAATCCTAGCAGATCGAGTTCTGATGGATCATTTCGATCCGACAGATCGAGATGAATCTGGATCACAGCAGAACTAAGAGAAGCAGTTTAGATTGAGTTTGATTACCTTGGACGAATGGAGAGGCGACGAGGAAGATGGCCAAGAGGAAGGAGAAAACCCTAATCCCCATGGCGAGAAGAAAGAGAGAGCGAGAGAGGAGATGTTGGATGCCGGCAAAACGAATAGACTTCTTGGATCTCAGAGATCGAGGAGGGACAATCCCCAAATAACAGCGCGAGGCGCTTGAATTTGGCTGTTATGCTCACTGCTACAGTCGGCGGCCGCAATTGACCTAAGCACCGGTTCGGTTTTTGTGGGTCGATAAGGTTCGACCCGTTTTAGTCCCAGGCTCTGGTCTGACCCTGAGAAGGAACTCTCTTCAAGATTCATCAACCAGAAGAAACGAGAAGTCGCTGTTAAGTTACGATGACTCATCTTGGGTTGGATTAGAATGGGACCTGACATCAAAATCCAATCCATCTAAATTCCACCCAAAAAGATCAAGGGACAAAAAACAGACAAAAGCAAGCTACACTTTTGTCGATTGCGTGTGTGGGCTGCACTCGTGGCAACCACTCGCCGGTGCCCTGCTGAAATTGAAGCCACTGGCGGCGCTAGCGCGATCCCCTGCCCCTGCCGATATCTCCGGCGAGCGCCAATTTTGGGGATTTTTTTCTTCAATTTTGTCCCAATTCTCGGAGCTCTGTCATTGTCGTCGACTACAAGAAATGAATCTCTCTCTTTGTTCTCTCTCTTTCTAGCTCCGATGGATCAGTGGAAGGCGTCCGATGGCTACTTCGATGTCTCTGGCAACTCGAGGTTGGTTCTCTCTCCCGCTCTTACTTCCCCTTCTTCAAATTTTCGATTTTTCTGTAGAATTTGTGTTGTTTGAGGTTGATTTTCAGGGGTCTTGATTTGGGGAGCAGATGAACCCTAATTTTTTTACAATTTCATTTCTAGTATTGGGGAAGCTAGGCTGAAGGGTAGTTGCAATTTGCTGAATTCAACCTTCATTAGCATCACCGTGCTCTCCTATCTAGTACTCGAGACCGCTAAAGATCGATCAATTTGAGAATCACCTTCAACCATAACTTGGACAAACGGGACCATGCATTTGATCCTCGATGAAAAGCGCTTGTCATTTTAAAATAACCAGCTATTAGATTTTCAATTCATGTAACTCGCCTACGGCCTCCATCACTGAGATATAGCGGAAACCGGCTGATCTTAAGCTGTCAGGGAGGTGGGAACTCCCAGTTGACTAGAATCTGCTGTTTTGAACTTTTCAATATACGTCTTAGGTTTAGAATCCGTTCTGAGTTACTTTACATACTTTAACATAGTCTGATACCACTTAAATAGAGATTGGTTTGAAGGGAGCTCGGGAAGGAGGTGTTGGTTATTTTCAGCCGCTACACCACTCATCACGCATGTATTTGCAAGCCCTTCACCTTGCTATATTTTCAAATCAATGATTTAGTTCCTTGGCTTGCTGGTGTTTGCCTTACGCATCTCTATGACCTTTCCTGGTGCTCCTGTCATGTATATGCAGTTAGCAAGGGTCCTTAACAAGGGTACTTTTGTGTATCTAACTTTCCTAGTTCACAATAATTGATAATCCAAAGTTAACCAGGACAGGGGTTTGGGAAAGCAAATGGATGCAGGGAATATTTTGGTACAGTTGAGCCAGGGTCCTGTTGCCTGCTGTCCTTTTCTAAGGTCTTTGAACTAAATCAACTTGCTGGATAGCGACATCTATATATTATTTATTTATGAAAATCTAGTGATACAAGGGATATTCATGAATCATGGGTTCTGAAGCCCATGTATTATATACATGTGTGCAATCTCGTGGTAATGGGATATTCAGGGGTTCTGCAGCTCGAGCATGAGCAAATATCCGTTTTAGACTACCCTCACAACATTTTGGCTTCTGAAACTGCCCTCCATGGAGTTGCGAGTCAATAAACTTTCAACCATTTCATATTTATGGACTATGAGTCACAACTCTAGTTCACAAGTTCTACAGTGCAGGACAAAATCACTTGCTTTTGGATCTGGCTCTTTGAAGACAAACATTAAACAGCAACACTTCCTATTTCTTTGAAATCAAACATTAATATAAACACAGCAATTTACTTAAACCACCCAACTGTCTTCCCGTTTCTTGAAAAATATATTGAAGAATTGGGGAGGGACTGGGAAAGTGAATGGGGGAGATTTTAAACACGATTAAGAACTTAAAGTATTAATAAACATTTATTTATTTAACTGGGTAAAACTGGTATGTGGTAAGTAGGTAGGGTAAGTAATTCTTATTCTTCACCCTACATTTAGATAAACTGATATGAGACTCTTACCGTTACCCTACCCATTTAGATAAATGGATAAAAACTCTTACATTTACCTTAAAAAAGAGGTACATAGGTTTTACCCTTACTCATTGCCACCCCTAAATAAGATTCATCCAGACCTTCATCTTTCTTTGATATCCTTATTGTGCTCAACTTTTGTGTGCTAAAATAGCAATTTCCTTCTTATTTAATCTAGTTCCAGCAATATTAGGGGACTGATTTGTTCTGATTCAACCTAATTTATGATCGGATCAGCGTTACATGGACAAGAGGCACTAGCATCAAGTGTTCGGCTGTCCTGAATTATCCAACACCGGAATCTTATAAAAGTTTGATAGGGGCACAGAACTAAGTTCCATAGATGCGTTTGCAGACATATACATAGCCATGTATTAATGCATAAGTAATTGCATCAAAGTTCAATAAAGCTAGATGTTTATTTGATACGATCCAAACCATATCTTGCATATGGAAGATCCTAAATGGCATATCAATTGTGACATTATCATGTTTTACCGCTTGAACTGTCCTTGGAGTGGTTCGTTGGAGTGTTCTTAGGTGTCTGACATGTCAGAAAACTTAAACTTGAAATGTCTTAGTAACATTGCTTTGGTTGGATTTGTCTCTACTTCATCAGTAATGCGAACCTTCTTAACATTCCTACGATTTTGGGGTTGGTAAAGGATTTGAAAGCTTCGTTCTCACTTTTTTCAATGAAAACTATTATAAATAATAATTCTTCTGAGTAAATTTTGAATATCAATTAACCCTTTGACTTTTTTGGTTAAAGTTTGAGTTGACATCACTAGTTTAAGAGGTATATTTTTTCTTTACTCTCTTAATGACAAGAGTTGTTAGTCCAACTGCTCATATGTGGATGATGTTTCAGGGTCCATTAGTGCACACTGACTAAATCTCTGTGCTGGAGACCCATACCTCTGAAATGTTTGTTTCTTAGAAGGCCCATGAACTATTCTGTTTCTCTGTCCGGCCTCATGCCTCCTCTTAAAGTGTTCCCTAATTCTCTGTGATTTTTCTTTTCTTTTCTTTTATTTCTTTTTGATAATTATTTTCATTACTTGATGTCCATCCTATTGGAAGGTCAAATTTTAGGGAAACGAATGATCTAGAACCAAAATTTATAGATTTCAACTAGAATTTAGAGTTTCAACACTCATATACTACCAACATCTATTACTCAAAATCAACAAAAATAAAAACATAGAAGGACAAGTTTTTCAAATTCAACTATTATGCTTGGAATTGATCAGTTAGCCTCTAATTTTCCAATCTTCAAATCACCTCTCTCCTCTGTTTTCATTGTGGATTTCATTCAGATTGTTAAGTCGTTTTAGACAGTTATCTATAGTGACTTGGTATTTTCTTGCTTTTAAAGTAGACACTCATGATTGGTATAGATTGCTTTCTAATGTTATGAATCTCTACAGATCAATCTTATTATTATAGCTCATGATGGCCCCTCAGCTTATTTACATGTTATTAACTTATTATTGACCCTTATTATTATAGCTCATGATGGCCCCTCAGCTTATTTACATGTTATTAACTTATTATTGACCCTTTGAGAATCTTTATCACTAAATTCTTTTATGTGCGTGTTGTTCCCATAATTTCCTTTTCGTGCTTGCTTGCAATATACAGTCATTTAGAGAGTTTTCCTTTGCTCCTTAGGGAACTATTAGAGAAGAAATATAATTATTTGTTATAGTAGAAATAGGATTTTTTTTTTTTGGATTCTCCTACTTCTAGTAGGACATTGCGTATTTTCCTAATCCTATTAAGACATGTATTTCTTTTCTCTATAAATAAACGATCACACCCTAATTGTTAAAGGTACATGATCTTCTCTTTATCTTCTTCACCTCAAAATGATATTAGCGCCTAGGCTCTATATCAAATAAATTTTAGTTCTATTTTTTCTCTCATATTAATCTTTTTTCCTCTTCTTTTGTTCTCTGTTATCTCTTCTCCTTCAACTCACCCCAGAAACCCATCAACAGATCCCCTCCACAACTCGACAGCACCAGCGACAACACTTCTTCCTTTATTCTTCTCCTTCTTCCACAAAATCTGTTGTTTATCACATCATGCCGATCACCACTCAATTTCGACCCTGACTTGCTTGACCCGCAACCTGCACGATCTCTCCTTTGTAACCTGAAACCTGAGTGATTCAAATCCAAACCTGAACCTGATGGGGACATCTTAGCTCTACTTTTATTTGTATTTCAATGTATTGTTACTTGTACATTTATTTGTTTTTTTTGTATTTGCATGTATTTTAGTTGTGTGTAATGGTGATAGTGAGTAGTTATTAGATTATGTAGGGGTAGTTGTGTGGTAGTTGTAACTTGTAGCCTATATGAGGCATGACTATCTACTTGTTTGGGTTGATGAATAGATGAATGAACTTGTACTCTAATCTCTTCTTCGTGACTCCTTTCTTCTCTCTAATGTAAAGTTTAATGAATGAAAATTGAAGCAAAAGCTATCATCTCTGTCTTCTTTTCCCTTTGATTCTAATTACCACAAATCAATTGATGTTTTGAAATGAAATTTCCTCTTGCTTGCAACACTATCTGTGTTTTTACCCTTTCTTGTCTCTTCTTTTACGCCCTCTAAGTTCTTAAGTAATATCAATCTTCTATATTAATTCTCCTCTCTGTTACCACAACCAGCAACCCCACCGTATTATAATATCTGAGCTTCCCAATATCCCCCACCTTCACTGTTCACTAAACTAAAATGCCTCATGACTGAATTCGAAGCAACGCCATCTCTCTTGGAATACGACGACAAACTCTTTGAGATCGTGTATTCGGACGACCACTTCCACCCTCCCATTTGATGGTGTACGCTGACAAAAATTGCAAGCCCCACGGCCTGCGCTACCGAGCAACCTCTTCCCCATTTGTCGTGCCTTCCCCTCTTGCGATGTCTTCTACTGGTTGTTGCTATAGTTATGCAAGACCCGACCTGCTCCCTTCTTCGCTGTGCTGCACCAAACAAGGATTCTTCTAACGTATTCTCTCTGCCATTTTCAACAGAGACATCTGCACATGGTTGTCAATAGATCTGCACAATAGGAAATATTAACAACATTACAAAAGTAGATCTACATCAGTGAGTCTTATTCAGCAAATTGAGTTAATAGTTGGTTACATCATTTGATTTATCTCTGAAATATTATCATTATTATCTGCTACCTACTATATGGTGTGATGTGTGAATCTGTTAACTTATAAATTGCTTGTTTTAATATTGCGAATAGATCTGTCGCAATCATGTATGATTATTGTTTTCTAATTTCATTAAGATTAGAGATGTTCAAAGCTACGCTTGCAATCTTATTAAATCTATTTGCAACATTGTTAGTTTTGAATTACTTTCCTGCTGAAGATCTTTCTATTTGGTGAAATGTAGCGAGTTTGATTATATCACTGATTCCCTACATGGCATGCACACACCATTTCACATAAGTTTGATATGAGAGCAAAGTTTTAGGCAGGAACACTTTGCATTAAGTTAAAAAATTAGACATTTGTTTAAAAAAATTTGTTTTTTTTTTTTTTTGCATCAAATAAAAAAAGAGCCAATGGATCCCGCTCTCCTAGCAAAATGGGATGCTACAATGAAGCGCATAAATAACATGATTCTCAAATCAAAGCATGCTTAGAGTTTGTGCATAGGACTGAGAACTATCATGAGCACCTGCATGAACGTGAAGGACAACATGGTTCGTGCCAACAATACCAAAGGCATGATGAACAATATCATGTTGATCGATACTTGAAGAGCATCCAATTAGACGTATCAACCTTTGATCGTCGTCTGGATTATTCTGATCATTCTAGTCTGCAAAAATTTCTGGATTGGCTACAAAGCATGGATAGGTATTTCACACAATACTTACTTTCTGAAGCTGAGAAAGTTAGATTTGCTGCTATGAAATTGACTGGCAAAGTAAGTCGATATTGGTCTGTCCTTGAGACTCTCCATGAGTTAAGAGAAGAGTACCCTATTGGAACTTGGCATGACATTACTCATCTGAATCAAAAGTATCATTGCACTCATGGAATTACTGAGCTAAAAAAAGCTGATACTTTAGTTCAACACTATAATGCTCTCAATTTAGCTGACACATTTAGGAGTCAGATTCACTGAGTCCTAACATTTAAGTCCACGTCATATCAATTCTCACACCAGGGTAATACACAAACACCAGCATATAAGATGGACACTAAAGACAAAAGCGTTACAAGTAACGCTAAAGGCCAAAACACTAAAAAGGACTTTTCTATACTTCGTCTTGCAATCCAGTGTAACACATGTCAAGGTTATGGACATGCTCTTGTCATATGTTCAAGCTTAGTCAAAGTTACCAAAGTTAGGAAATCACCTGTAACGAATCAAAGACCCTTCCTCCTTTACTGCAACCTCTACTGTCGTCGCTCTAGTCGTCGACCCTTCCTCCTCTACTGTCGACACCGAGCCCAGTCAGAGTTGCCATTGATAAATTGTCTCTAACAGAGTCAGAATCTGACTCTGAAAAATTCATTTACTAGGTGAAAGAACCTGAAAACTATGTCTGATGAATCCAGGGTGATGACATTGAGGAGTCCAGTACTCCAATTCCTCCTGAGGCCACCTTAGTGATAACAAAGCTTGTTGGAGTCATCTCTGTGACTACGGAGTTTACTGATGTCCCACCTAAAGGTAATACTCGGATGTTTCCCAAACTCATCCATGTGCTTACGGGGATTGCTGAAGTTCTTCATGAAGACCTCATGGACAGACTACCATCAAAGCATGATATCCAAGACGTCATTGATTTAACCTCAGGAGCTAGTCTTCCTGACTTGCCACACCATAGGATGGATCCTGCCATGAACATTGAACTTAAAGGGCAAGTTGATAAGTTATCACTAGAGATCAAGCAAAGTGCTTTGTTCCAATAAACATTCATTTCTATGATGACAAGTTCTAGAGCTATATTGTAACAAAGAATGTGGATATTATCAAGGATGTTATCATATATGATCAATTCATATCCATTTTTTTGAGGATGCAGTTATGGGAGAATATGATGCCTTATAGATTATTAACTTCTCTTCCATTACTGTTAAACTTAAGGGTGCGTCTCCTCTGCCTTTACATGTTTGCATATATTTTATCTTCATTGCTAAAACAGATAAATTGACACATACTTTTAGGCTCATATCTCTGATAATCTCTTTTGATCGAGGTCGTGTATATTGTTGATCTGATGATCTAAGTGCTTAAAACTTTTGATGTCCAATAGAGAGTCAAAGTTGACTTCTTTTTTAGCAATGAAAGGCACTAAGTTAAGTTCTTTACTGCACTTCATTCTGACTCTGCATTTTAAGCCTAAACATTTGTGTCTGCATCATATTTTTTTTACACACACATAAGTTCTACACATGAGAAATCAGTGATATATTTGAACAAGCAACGGTTACTATAAGTTTTGGTCTAACATTCGGAAAGAATTTAAAATATTAGTGTTGACAATTTTGTGATGGTTCAGATTCGTCCGAAATAGTTTTCCCAAGAAATTGTTAAAGATTTGCATGCTCATAGTGTTGGATTTTTCAAAATCTTAAAAGAATTTAAATTACAATACTTATGTTATAGATTTGACATCAGTTCTATTTTCAATATTGAAGACTAAATGGTTTACATGATTTTGATTATCCATAAACAATCCACTGGTTGATGAGCTTTACCCTGAGCAAATTTTTAGGAGTCCTTCACTTTTCCACTTTCATATATTCATCTTATACAATAAAGAAAATTGATAACATTTTAGATGAATTTATGGGCTGACTAGTAATCTGAGATGTAAGAAATAAATTTACGGCAATAAGAGAGCAACTCTGTAGTCGACTCGATGTGGTCGAGTTTTCTCCCATCTGGGGAGAATTGATGGGAACATCTTATCTCCGCTTTTATTTGTATTTCAGTGTATTTGTTGTCGTATTTACTTGTATTTTCTTTATATTTGCATGTATCTCAGTTGTGTATTTAGTGGTGGTAGCAGGTAGTTACTAGGTTGTGTAGTAGGTAGTTGTGTGGTAGTTGTAACTTGTAGGCTATATGAGGCATGGTTGTGTACTTGTTTGATATAATGAATAGATGAATGAACCTGCACTCTGATCTCTTCTCTCTAATGTAAAGTTTAATGAATGAAATTTGAAGCAAAACTGTCCTCTTGCCTACTACTGTGCTCTCCTTTCCCTGTCTTTTTTTCCCTTTGATTATAATCACCACAAATCAATGGATGTTTTGAAATTAAATTTCCTCTTGCATGCAACATTCTTTGTGTTTTTTCCCCTCGCTTGTCTCTTCTTTTAACCTCTTTAAATTCTTATGCAATGTCAATCTTCTCTGTTAATCCTCCTCTCTGTTACCACAACCAGCAACCCCACAAAACCCTCATCCTATTATAATATCTGAGTTTCCCAATATCCTTTCCTTCATTGTTCACTAAACTGAAATGCCTCATGACTGAATTTGAAGCAACGTCATCTCTCTTGGAATACGATGACAAACTCTTTGAGATCGTGTATTCGGGCGATTACTTCCACCCTCCCATTTGCTGCTGTACGCAGACAAAAATTGCAAGCCCCACAGCCTGCGCCACTGAGCAACCTCTTCCCCATTTGTCGTGCCTTCTCCTCTCACGACGTCTTCCATTGGTTGCTGCTACAGTTATGCAAGAACTAGCCTGCTTTCCTCTTCGTTGTGCTGCACTAAATAAGGATCCTTCTTTCGTGTTCTCTCTGCCATTTCCAACAGAGACATCTGCACTTTGGTTGTCAACAAATCCTGCACAATAAGAAACATCAACATTACAACAACAAATCTACATTAGTGAGTCTTATTTCAGCAAATTGAGTTATTAGTTGGTTACATCACTTGATTTATTTCTGAAATATTATCATTATTATCTGCTGCTTACTATATAGTGAGATGTGTGAATCTGTTAAGTTATAAATTGCTTGTCTTAATATTACGAATAGAAATATCGCAATCATGCATGATTATTGTTTTTTAATTTGATTAAGATTAGAGATGTTCAAATCTACGCTTGCAATCTTATTAAATCCATTTGTAACATTGTTAGTTTCGAATTACTTTTCTACCGAAGATCGTGAAACGTAGAAGTTTGATTATATCACTGATTCCCTACATGGCACGCACACACCGTTTCACATCAGAACCCAATCTCGAACTCAGATTCACACCCAAATCTATTTGAAATCCAGTCCTGAACCCCAATTTTGAACTCAAATTCATACCCAAATCCGATTCAAATTTAGATTCCGATTTGTAATCCAAACCAAAATTCAGATCCAGGTTCAAACCCAAATCTGACCTAGAGCCAGATTTCTTACGACCTGGAATCAAGTTTGATTCGGATTTAACAGAAAAATAAAATCAGAGAGAGCTACTGTTGACACTCCGAAAAGATAAATTCCCAGACATCACTTCAACCGGTCCAAACGATGTCTAACTTGCCGACACTGTCAAAAGATAAGTCGCAGACAGGCTGAAGACCTGTCTATCCCTGATGGATAAGATGGTGATTTGGACTTTACTGATCCAGAGAAGCAGACAGTGAGCCAATTGTTGTACTTTGAAAGAAATTCAGGAAGCTAAATACCTAGCTTCGCAAGCTATATTTGCTAGCTTCGCCTAAGGCTCTTTATAGCTCAGTTGATGGCTATCTCTGCTCCGCTGAGAGCTCATCTCTAAACTTCGCCGCAAGCTTTGCGTATCTCGGATGAGAGCTAAGTGCCAACTTCACAGGAAATTCAGTAGCTCTGCTGTGAGCTTAGCTTCACGTGAAGCTCTTTGCCTCGCTCCGCTGTGAGCTTATATAGTCATTTTTGACCATTTGAATCTCAGCACAAAATTGATGTGATCTTTATCACATATTTGGCAGTTATTTGCCTTGATCCAATCACTTCTCATTCAGTTGGAGAGGATCAAGGCAAATCTCTTGATTAGTGGAGAGAATGAGGGGATTGTTGCAACAAATCCCAAAGCTAGCTGACTAAGTGATTCAGCGCAGGACCTCTAACTTCGTTTCAACTGCAGTTAGCTTCGCCGTGAAGCTATACTGACCCAGGAGCGAAGCTAGATTAGATTGACCAAATCAATCTGCTGATTTTTATGAGGGATTGTTACATTTCATAATGCCTATAAATAGCCATCACTAGGCAGGCTAAGGGTTGGATTTTCCCATCAAAGGCTAGAGGCTGAAGATTTTGGCTGATCTTTTCAGAGATTATTCTCTAAACTTCCAAGCTCTTTTTGAGAACCTTCTCTTCTAGGGTGCTAATACCTCACGATCTTCCTTCTCAAAGGATTTCCAGAACCAGATGAGAAGGAATCATTAGGCAAAAGACTCGAAGGCTCAATCACTCGCATCGTCAATGAAACAAAGTGGTTGCGCGCTGATCAGACTTCCACCGACATACTTTCCCAGAATCTCTGAGAGAAGAGAGTTCTTGTATTTTTTTTAAATTTTTTAATCAATTCCTTGTAATTTCTTCAACTTTTGTAAGTTTTTCCCTTTTCAAAATCAATGGAAAGCAAGATGGCGACTCCGCTGGGGAGATCTTCTCTAATAACGAGAAGATAGTGCTACAATGTGATGATGAAACCCTTGGGTCTACTGTCGAGATGTTGGTCATCCAGTTTGACCAAGAGAGATTCGAGCAAGTCCTCTTTGGGGTGGCAAAAGTCCCCTGAACGTACGAAAACACAGGAAGATCTCGGTGGTTAGGTTTTCTCTAACCACTGTCGAGAAGCAAGTCTTTGATAAGACTAAGAAGGCCATCTAAACAGACTTCTTTGAAGTCTGTCTTAGTCTCAATAGAGACTTGTGTTACTTCCGGCATGCGCGTTGCACGCGAAACTAAAACAGCCTTTAAGGCTATCTGGATTGCGAAGTCCAGTTCAGTCTCATACGAGGCTAAAAGTTCTCTAATCTTAGCTTCTGATGAATCTTGTAAAGTTTCTGGCTATGAGGCAACTTCAGCTTTGCTCAGAGCTCAGCTTCGCTTCGTCGCGACGCTAAAGGTAAAGCACCCATCAGTGCTAAAAGCAAAGCTCTGCCGTCAACTGAAAGAGCTCTTAGCTGCGAAGCTAGAGTTAAAGCACCTTCTGGTGCTAACAGCGAAGTCATTTCGCTTCAAAACTGAGCATTGCTCTCAATAGTGCTAAAAGCACCAGGTGCTCACATAGCTTCGCCTCACATCGAAGCTATGACTTCAGCCAAATCAAGGCTCACAAAAGCCTATAAGGCTAAGTCTAGGGCTAAAACCTAAGACTTTTCAGCCCATCTGGGCTAACTTCCAGCCTACCCAGGTCTCCGTGTTGGATCAATTGGGCCAGGTCAACACAGACTTGCAGGAATTTTTGAGCAACAAATAGAAATCCAGCCCTGAAGAGCAAGCTCGCATCTCACCATCCCAGTGTAGACGAGCAGGGTGTCAACTAGTGATCGTGCATTCCGCTGACTGATCCCATTTGATTCCTCCAGAATCCTCTACCAATTCCTTTCATGGAATGGTAGGTTCACAAAACAAATAAGTCATGTTAAAGTTTTCACCTCTGACGTTTTCTTCATTTTTAAGAGTATGATTCTCTTATTCCCTAGCAGGATTGATTTGATTCCTAAACAAATTTTGAGAGCGCTATCTCCTATCCCTGGCAGAATTCTCTAGCAATATTCTTACATTTTATTGGGAACGGTGTATTCCACCAAAGTCCCTTGCCAATTCTCGTCCATAGAATGGTAGGATCACATCAAACTGTAATCATTTTCCCAGCAAAATGAATTACAGATCAAGCCTGTCACGTTAATATTAAAATATTAAACCTCTGACAGTAAAACCTTTAAATATTTTCGGCGGATCCTGCAAATATCCTCTGGGTTCTAAATATCAGATATCGGGATCGTATCGGATAGAGGTTTTTCAATCGGATTTCGGATATCGGGAGAGATATCGAGGATACGCGCGCATATCAGGCGTTCATATCAGACACTATATATAATGAAATATTGACAACTAAAAGTTGGTTTAGTGTCATAGATATCATCTACATAATAAAATGATGTAATATATATGCAAAGACAGTAAAAAAATAATGTATATTTGCACACAGTCGTGCAATAAATAAGATTTCATATCGGGCGAAATATCGGGCTATTTATCTGCCGATATCGGGCGACTTATCGGCCAATATTTCAAATATCGGCCGTTTTTTGTTGCAAACGATATGGTGAACAGTTTTCTCATATCGTATCGGCAGCAGGCAAAAAAGACATCGGATGACATCTCAGCCGACTCGGCTGATATTTAAAACAGGGTCAGCAGATTGGAACTCCACCCGTTATTCTTCTCCATAGAATGGTGGGCCCACTCAAATTGTTGTTACATTAACAGCACACCTCTGACAAGTCACTCTCGCGAGTCCCCAAGCGGAGAATTTATCATGATCATTTAGGACAAAATCCCGTTTTGAAATTTCCAACAAGGAATTTGCATTTTAACTTCCCAGTGAGTTTTTAAATGATTCCCCTCAGAGTCTTTCCGGTCCTAGTGGACTCTTTGGATGTCACGTTAATACTTACCTCTGACAACTCTTTAAAGTATTTTCCTGCAGAATTTGTAGAAATGCTAATCTTTTTTAACCTCCCAGCGAGTTTTTAATAGATTCTCCTTAGAGTCTTTTCAGTCCCCAGTGGACTTTTTGGTTGTCAAGTTAATATTATACCTCTGACAATTTCTTCCAAAACTCTTCCAAGAAAACGCTAAATTCCCCGCGAAGTAGCAAATCACATTCCCCAGTGGAATAAACTCATTTATGCCGTTACATCCAGTTTGTGACCTCTGAACGACAATACTCGAAGCTTAGTGGCTTCTCAATCGATTATGTCCATGTTACCTCTGGACCGACAGATAGCCAAGTCTTATCCTCTAGTCTCGTAGGGACTACTCTTTCTGTTGTTTTGCCAGTTCGCCACCTCTGAACGGCAGGGCTCTGAGTCTGGTGCTTCTTAGTCGGTCATGTCCAGTTTACCATGAACCGACAGGTCCTTAGATCTTTTCCCTTTCTATGGTACTCAAACTGTTATGTCCGCTACCTTTGAACAGACGAGTCCATAATCTGTTCTCCTTTCCCCCATCAGGGTCGGGAGTTCTTTGTTGTCAAGTTAATACGGCTACCTTTTAACAGCGAATTGCGAGCCTGGTGTCTCTTAGTTGGTTATGTCCAGTCTATCACTATTGAACCGACGGGTGCCCAGATCTAATTCACCCTTGCAGTCCCTAGTGGGCTAGCTGCTAAGTTAATACGACTAGCTCTGGCAGCGGATTCGGAATTTAGTGTGTCTTAGTCTATCACGTCCGGTTTATCACCTCTGAATAGATGAGTCCTTAAAACCGGGTGCACTTTTTTTTTGTTGGCATGTCTAGTTTATCACCTCTGAACAACAAATTTTTGAGCTTGGTGGCTTTTCAATCGGTTATGTCCAGTTCATCACCTCTGAACCGACAGATAGCCAAGTCCAATCTTACTTTTTGCCGTCATGTCCAGTTTTTCACCTCTGAATGGTAAAACTCTTAGTTCGAGTATTTCCCAATCGGTTATGCTCAACCCATCACCTCTGAACTGATTAATGTCCGAATTTCATTTTCAATCTCTCGTGGACTTTCCTTTGTTGTCATGTCCAGTCCCTCACCTCTGAACAACAAATATTATGAGCATGGTGATTCTCGATCGGTTGTCCAGTTCATTACTTCTGAATCGACGAGTATCCTATCTCACTTTTCTTTGTTGTTACGTCTAGTTCATCACCTCTGAACAACAAGATTTTGGGTCTAATAACTCCTAACCTGTCACGTCCAGTCAGTCACCTTTGAACAGACGGACTATTAAATCTACTCCTCTTATCCCTAGTGGATTCTTTCACCTAAACTAATCTTATCATATTGATTAGCCTTGGTCTTGGTTTTAATTCCTTCGGGAATTTTATTTGGTGAAAATTTGCCCTTATTTAAGTTCTTTCTGAAGAACTTACATGCTGAAGTTTTTCTAATATGAAGAACTTGAAAACAAACATTTTAAAGTTTATCTCATATGGAAAACTTAAAAGAGCAAAGAGAAAGAGCAAAGAGGACACCAGATAAGTCATTGATTAACAAGCAAATTTTATTGATGATAAGCACAAAGAAGATACAAGGTGTTCATCAAGTATGTCTCTCATAAGACTTGATCTTTGCCTCAAGAGCAGACATCTTGGTATTTCTCTTTTCTTCAACCTTTAGCAGGGCCTAAGCCTTCAACGCGTCCCGGTTAAATTCAGCAATCATTGTATCCAGACGGGATTTGAGCCTCTCCAATGCCATTCTTTTCTCTGCCTCCGATTGTTGGATCTGAAGCCTCTTGACCTTTATTTTTCCAGTCGGATAGTTTCAGCTTGACATTCCGGCTCAACTTTGAAAATGAGAAGGTTGGCCTTTGCAATCATTTCTCGTGCCCTCTTGATTTAATCTTTAGCAGAGTCAAGCGCTTCACTAGAGACAGACATTGCCTCATAGCCTCAGCATCCCGGGCCTCTAGAGATTTGAGCTTCTGAGATACGGCCTCTACTTCTTGGGTCGTCTCTAGATAATTCTTCTTCGTATGTTCCGCTCCCTGTTTTAAATATCGACCGAGTCGGCCGAGATATAGTCCGATATCTCCTTTTTTGCCTGTTGCTGATACGATTTGGGGAAATCATTCGCCATATCGTTTGCAGCAAAAAACGGCCGATATTTGCATATCGGCCGAAAAAATCACCTGATATTGGCCGATAAATCGCCCGATATGAAATAACTTATTTATTTCACGACTACGTGCAAATGTACATTATTTTTTACTATGTTTGCAAGCATATTACATCATTTTTATTAGGTAGATGATATCTATGACTCTAAACCAACTTTTAGTTATCAATATTTCATTATACATAGTGTCTGATATGAACGCCCGATAAGCACGCGTATCCCCGATATCTACCCCGATATCTGATATCCGATATGAAAACCCCCATCCGATACGATCCCGATATCTGATATTTAGAACCTTGGTTCCGCTAGACGCTCTAGTTCGGCTTCCACCAGAGGAGTAAGGACTTGCTGCTTTAGCTGGTTCCACTTGCTAACATTCTTCTCAAGATTTTTGACCACTTCCTCCAAAAATTCAGCTTCTGCAATCCCTCCAATATCCCGAATATTTTTATCGCTCACGAGAAAATGATTCTCCAAGAAAAAGAAGTACGGGTGCTCTTAAAAATCATAGGGAGGCAACGCTTCAAGCTATTATAAAAACAATCCACGAGTTCCCTAATGAATTCGTCTGGGATTCGACCTTGACTGGAAAAGGAGCAATAGAGGCAGGAGGGATCTGCTGAGACAAGGTGGCAGTAGATGACTACGGAATGATCGGAGCCCCAGCTGTTTGAGCAATCCTCAGAAAAGGAGTCTTCGGAGGAACATCTGCCAAGAATCGAAAGCAGGGTGTAGGAATCAGTTCAACTGAGAGTGTTGACGGACCAGCCTCCCTGACCTCCACCAAGTCAGAAGCTGATGGCTAGACGCAGTTGGCGGGACTAGAGAATGTCGTCTCAGGCTCGGGCTGATCTTCGCCTTCTTCTGGTATAGACTTCGTTTCAACCATTACCGACGCGGCCTGCTGTTGGATAGCTCTTTGATGAACAAGGCTCAGCAACACGGGGTCAATCACTGGTGGAATCGCTTCCTCCATTTGCTCAGTAGAGGCCGAAGTAGCAAGATCAAATTCCTGCCTCGCCCCGAGATGTCTCAGTACAGGCTTAGCAGTGGCGACATGCTCGATCGTAGCAGCTTCTATGGGAGGGCTAACCTCAGGAACAGGTGTCTCAACCAAAGAACTCTGTGTGGCCGGTTTGTCTACAGAGGTGACAGGAGGAAGGACATCCTCTACGTGGGTCTAACGGGTCTCAGTGACCTCTGCACCCTCCCTCTCGTCCGCCCTAGTGGTTACCGCGACCTGGGAAGAAAGACCAGCGTCTTGCCTCTCTTCCCCAAGCTCCTCAGGGTTTAGGTAGTCACCCACATCATCTGTATGGTGTGGAAAAGAAGCAGCTCATGTTTCCTCATCCTCTTCATCTGCATTCCAAGATATAGAGAGTTAGTAACAAAGGTAAACAACTGCAACAAAAGAAGCTTATCTTACTTGTGATCGACACAAATTGCAGGGAAGACATACCAGCAACTGAGGATGGACCCGGAGCGACCACAGACGGAACCGGAGGAACAATCATTAACCGCCGGTGGTTCCACTTCCCTGATTTGAAGGACCCTTCTACGCCAATTTGAGAAACTGACAATTTGCTTTCTTGGGAGAAGCGATGGGAGAAATGACTGAAGAAGGCAATCTTCGCTTCCGTTTGAAATGAGTGTTGTGATCCTCCTCTTTTTCCTCCCTTCTGACGCCAATAATGGCAGCAAACCTCCAGGGCAGGCTCATTGCCTACTTACCTGGATGAGGACTTGTGGCAATTTCCTCGCCAGCCCCGATGCCTGCTTCTTCAGTGCGAGGACTCGCAGCTACCGAACCCTCGCTAACACAATCAGAAAGGAATTCTTTCATGCCAGGTACTCGAACACGTTTCCCTTTTTGTTGTTCTACCGTCTTCCCCTTCAACCGGGCAGCAATCAAAGTTATCTTGGATGAGTTCACTTTATATGTGGCGGACGTGTGTCCAACATGCTATACCATTCACAAAAACTGGGAGTTGTAACGGTGTAGGAGTCCGATGGGGCAAGTAGAACCGAGCTCTAGTACACCCAGCAATGAAGTATCTTCAAGCTCTACCACCGTCGATTAAACTGCCAATACACCCGAGCCGAGGGTTGGGGTTACCAACATACAGTTCGTCGTACCCGAACTGTCTGGCAAAGCGACAGGGCAGATAGGGCTCCAAGTAGCAGTTGTCCTCGCATTGATAAACCAAGTGCGAAGGTCGGATGCTAACCAACCACCAGAAAGTACCGTCTCCCAGTGTAGTGCGTTCATCCCCACATCATGAATTTATCGCCATATGTCGTGTCCAGGATGTGGGAAAGCAGCAAAAGAGGTTGTATGAGTCTTGACACTTGACTAGCCTCCGGACTCATGCCAGGTATGTTCCTATCCACTGCGAATTCTCAAAGCGGCGAAGATGAGCATGATATTCGCCTTCTGGTGGTTCTTCTCTCGGCTAAATCAAAACAGGGCAGTGCAGGGCAAACTAGGCCATTACGTATGTACAAGGCATCTCGACTCTGGGGGATGACCCGTCGTGCGGATAGACGAGTTCTTTGCCCGTCCGATTGATAGTTGTCTTTCTGCCAAACTGCTCCGTCAGTATCCGAAGCCTGCTCTGAATACGACAGACCATGGCAAGCAGTAGACCCAGTGAGCGTCGGTGCACTAACTGAACGGCTGGAAAATCGCCAAAAACGCAATGTTGTCATGAGGTGGCGATGGGACCACACACCTCTTTAGTCAAGCTGACAAGAAGCCAGCTAACAACACTTGCTGAGAAAGCGGCCTGGAGGCTTGGCGGTAAAAGCTCAAAAAGACGTCCCCTCGTTGATATCATCACCATCCTCTTCCATGACAACGTCTTCGTGATTCCCGGCTTTCATTGCTTTAGCAATCTTCTTCTCCGCCACTGGAGCCTAGAGATCCTTTACAGGCCCACCCACTGTCAGGAATTAAGTACCCGGTCCAGGACTTTAAACTGATCACAGTTCACGGGTAGGATGGAGATCGAGACAGATGTAATAGTGGCACATTAGCTCCCTGTACATCTCATAAAGCGCCGATTCATTCTTCTCCAGCTGAGTCAACTCTTCAGCCTAGGGGAAGTACTCATATGGTAATGAACCCATGGGAAGGTTTGATACTTCCCACATCTCATGGAGCGCCAACTCCAATTCACCGACCGGCGTGAAGAAAGTCCTTGATGTTGGACAGTACATCTCCATGATGGCATAGAAGGTAGGGATGCAGATATTGATCCCAAAAACAAGTGGCCCTTATAGTCTCGTAAAGCCCCAGTCGCTTCAAGTCAGCTCCAAAGATGTCTAATACATATAATGTGAGGCTGCTCCACCACGCCTGCTTGGAGGAACACACCCACCCTGGTGTCCGGAAGTCAGAAGCTGGATAGTTACCCCCTGTCTTCACGAATTGGTTCAAGAAAGTTGAAGCTTGGGCAGGAATCTCCCCACGGACGCTTCTCGATTGACATTACCCGGGTGCAGACCAACGACACTACGAGGAGGTCCACTTCGGGTGAAACCATGTAGATTGTAGAGTCAGGGCCCCTACATGCACCGATTCCATATTTCAGCTAACGCCCATCTCATGAATCTCGACATTGTGACCGATTAAAAGAAGGCCAGAGGATAGTGGCACTTGCTTTCTGGCAGATAGTACCGATCCCCTTCCAAAGTATAGATCTACTGTCCTTCCCCAGCGAGCAGCTGTTGATCCGTGTCCTGCGCTGCATCTCCAAACAAAAAATCAGGCTTCCTGAGGATCGCCCGATTCTCCCCCTCGAAAGGGCCGTTGATATGATCGACCGGAGGGTCTTCTCATCTCGGCTTGAGATGAGGGCATTGTGTTTTGGAGTACTTCCCTCACTAAACAACGAGGCTTACCCCTCAAACTAAAAATGTATGTTCCCGTCAATCCCCCTCACAGTCTCGAAAAGAGTGTTGGACGGGTCAGGAGCATAATGTACTGCAAAATAGAGAAAAACGGACCTGATTAAATCTCTAGCAAAAAGTAGAGGAGAAAATGCAAAGGCATAGCTTCGCGCATGGAGCGAAGTCAACCCAGCTTCAACTTCGCTCCTCAAGCGAAGCTAGTTTCGCTCAACAAATGAAATTAACTTCACTTTGATTTTAAAACCCTTCTATGATTTAATTAGCTTAAGGTTGGGAATATGGTCCTCTGGGTCTAATCAATTTAGTAGGTTTAGTTTAAACCAATTTTTAATTTTTGTTGGATTTTTTTAATAGGCTTTAAACTATTAAAATACTTAACGGGTTTGGATTTACCATTAAGGAAAATGGTTTTAAAGTAGGTGGTTTGAATTAATTTATGTTGGTATTAGGCTAAAAAAATTTCATAGAAATTAGAAGTATTGTAGACTGTTATTTATATTTTTCTCCAATTTTTGATATTTTTAACTAATTATTTTAATTTGCAATTCTTCTTTTTTTTCTTTCTTGTTTTTCTTTTTTTTATATATAATCTCTAACAGTCCAGGCCGGACCAGGCCATGCCCAGGCCTGGTCCGGAAATTTCCTTTTTTTGTAGCACAAGGCCTGGCCCTGTGCTGCCTGGCCCAGGCCAGGCTTGGCCCGGGTCAGCCCAGGCCAGGCCAGGCCTGGTCGGTCTGACCTGGGATTTTCCAACAGTAATCCCTTTTTTTATATCCTTTGTTTTAAAATTTTCAAAAAAATATTATGTAAATTAAAATTTTGGTTTGGTATATTCTCACATGTATTTTTTTTTTAGAATTATGGTTGGGTTTTTAATGTATAAAAATTCATGAATAGTCATGGTATAGACATGATTTTTAATAAATTATTTATACCAAATAAATTGTGAGAAGATAGATTACTTGGTTTTGATCTCCCCTAGCATGTTCCTCAATTTCTACACTTCGAGATTTCTTTTTATTCATGCTTCACTTGAGGAGAAAAGAAAGGAGGTGGGAGAGTTAGGTCATGGTTTTTCTTTGGAGATAGAAAAAGAGGTAGTTTATGCTTTTTATAGATTATTAGGGATTTTAACATATCAGAATTTCAGTTGGATTCAAACTGCTTGACTTAGTAGTTTAGAATAGAATTAATTAAGGTTAAGATTTTGAAAATAAGATTTGAATTTTTGTAAGTTAGGATAGATATGATTTTGTTAGTATTTAGATTAAGATTAGTTAAGATTTATGAAAAGATTTGATAAGATAGGATTTGGATTGGGTTTTGGGTTATAGATTATTGGGTTTGTGGGTTTCGGGTTTAGATAAATAGGTATGGGGAAAAGAATCAAGAAGGAAAAATAATAATTCAGGCAATAATATTAATAATAACAATGATGATAAATAATAATAATAATTAACCATGTAATAATAGAAAAATAATAATTATAATACTAATAATAATACTCTAGTAATAATAATTAACAACGATAATACCAATACATAATAATAATATTAATAACAATAATAGTTAACAATACTACTAATAATAATTAAAATAACCATAACAATAGCAATAATAATTATAATCATAACGAAACACTCATTACTAAGAATAACAAATAATAGTATTACTATTAAAATAAAATAAATGCTTTAGAAAAAATAAAAATACAGTATTTTAGACCAAGGATATTACAGTAATTGAAAATTTAAGAAATCAAAATCCGTGAAGGCTGTCATGATATAACCATTTTTGACAAATATTATTACCAGCTGTATATAGTAGCACCATTCTTGTGGTAGCACTTCCTAAATTATTTATCATATGCCACAGCAAATGCTTGGTTTAGTTAAAGGTGAGATTGATGTGGGGACGAAGGGGAATTTAGAGTTTGTGATGAGATTTTGGTGAAATTGGGGAAGAACAGTGGAATTAGGGTTTTGGGATATGATCGCAGGTCGCAACCCAGATTTTGACTTCACCGCCTGATTCGATCAATGAGATTAATTCAAACAACACAATTTTTATTAGGAAATAAATTTTAAGCAAATCATCATTAATTCTCAAAGTCCACTACATGGATATATATAGCCTACAAAACGAGCACCACACGTGCATTTATTGATAGGATCAAATCTACTCAAATTTAATCTAAATTAACTTCTAAATCTTAACAAAATTTATCAAAATCTAAAATAAATAAAAATCTTAATCATGTCAAATCAAAGCTTCTTCAAATCTAAATTCAAATGTAAATTCTAAATCTAAATAAATACAAGTAAATCTGAGCCATCTGATTCTCATCATTCTCTCCAGCTTGAAAATATTTATCTCTGATGAATACAATGGTAAGTAATAAGGTAAGATGGAGACGGTAAAAAATTTCTTTGAGGACATAAAGATGAAGGGGAAGGGTGGAGAAGATCGGAGTGAGGACGAAGCAGTCTTCATCGGCATGGCGGCGTGGAAATGTTGGCGACGACGACGAGGACTTGGCGGAGACTGGACGGCGTGGGATGGAGGCAGCGACGGTGATGCGATGACAATGATGAGGTGGAGGCACTGTGGCGGTGGCGATGGCGATGGCATGGATTTAAAGCTTGCAAATGAGAGTTTAGGGAGAGATGATGAACATTTTTTTCAAAAATTTGGGCTCTGATACCAAATTGATGTGGGACGAAGTGAAATTTAGAGTTTATAGTGAGAATTTGGTAGAATTGGGGAAGAACAGTGGAATTAGGGTTTGGGATATAATCACAGGTCGCAACCAGAATCTTGGCTTCTTCGCCTGGTTCGATTAATCTATGAGGTTAATTCAAATAACACAATTTCCATTGGGAAATAAATTTTAAACAAATCATTATTAATTCTTAAAGTCAACTACATGGCTGTATATAGCTTACAAAACGTGCACCACACATGCAATTATTGATAGGATCAAATCTACTCAAATTTAATCTAAATTAACTTCTAAATCTTAATAAAATTTATCCAAATCTAAATTCTAAATCATGCCAAATTTAATCAAATCTTCTTCAAACCTAAATTCAAATCTAAAATCTAAATCTAAATAAATACAAGTAAATCTGAGCCATCTGATTCCCATCAGAGATTGTTGTAGAAAGCTTGGAAAGATTGTACCACCTTATGTTAGATGGTGGTAACGTAATGCCCATGATATACTAGTTAACATGTGAATCTAAATGGTTGACATTTTGTGTCGGAAAACTCTGATTTGATCTCAAACACCATTTATGTAGACAGAATACACATGAATAAAGTGTGCACATAACATGGACATTTTATACTTGTATACAAAACTAGTGGTCCATAGCCATATTTGGGGTTGGCTGCACATCTTTAGTTGGAGCTCATTGGATCCCAGCCGCAATTGGGGCCATCACGTGCCAAGTGTCATATAAACCAAGCTTTCTAGAGCATGCCATTGGTGTGCTAAGCATTACAAGTGTATCTATGTTCTTACTTGAAATGCATAAAGAAGTTTCTCAGTTCCGTTTGCCTTACTTTCTACAATTTTTGCAGTCAAAAGGTGGAAAATGATGCGAAAGATCCCATTGTTGCACGGAAAATTCAGAAAGCCGATCGTGAAAAATTGAGGAGAGATCGATTAAATGAACAGTTTCTGGAGTTGGGGAAAGCCTTAGGTAAATTCATATTCTGATTAGTCTACTGTAATCTCTGCTCTAAGTTAGCTTCAATCAACAGGTATTCTACATTTGCAGCAAAACGATAAAAAATCAACTACCAATGAAGAACAGTTCTGGTCAAAACAGTTGGTTTTAATGTTCAGGCTGTATGGAAATTTGTCCAGCGTCCTTTTCTTTCTGTGATTATGAGTATCAGGTTCAGTTGACTTTATTGACAAATTTTACTATGCCTGAATAATGATTCTTTTCCTGGTCAGGGTATGAATTTGGATTGAAGATAACTTCCTACTCTATACCGGTTGTTCTAAAAATTGTTTGATAAGTAGTACACAAATTCCTGGGCAAGTTTTAGTCTTATTATGGGTTAATTTTAGTTGGGGGATGAAATGTGGTAATCTCAATCTCAGAATTTAGCTCTTTTTCTTTCGTTTTTAAAATTATTATTTTTTTTATTTTACTTTAGAATTTTCTTCCAACAAGAAGAAAGAGGGTACTTCGGTTTCTGTGACAATCACTCCTTGGTTCTTATGACGCCAAAATTGCCAATAGTAATTAGCAAGCACTGAGATTACAGAGGCTGAAACTGCAAGAAGGAAGATTAATCCTTGATATGTTTTGTGTTTTAATAACCTTGTAACTGCTACAAAAGGGAAAAAACAGAGCGAAAAAGAAAATGAAAGAGCGCATGGCTCCTACTTGGGGTTGCATGAATTCAGTTTGTTATATGCGGGTATCTTAAAACACTACAATGGAATAATACCAGTAAGGTCCACATCTATTACCCACAGATTGAATCAAGTTTGCTAATCTGCTGCTGAAGAAAAGTCGCATTTGTATGTATAATGCAGCCGTTAGCTTCACCTTTCTTTTTTAACAGTAACTTTGTCAATGCAACCATTATAGAAAACAAGTGAAGAATGAAAACTGACTGTGGCCAATGCTTTTAACAATTACTATGATTGAGAAGGTGACATGAACCGTAGGATTGAATACGATACCATTATTATATGAAAAGTGTTGTAATTACTATTACCATACAGATTATCTACCGGAGTCCAGGATAGCATTAGGATATCTCTTCCATTTTTGTCTTTTGAAGGTTCTCTAAGTCACCTCCTTGAACTATAGTTTGCCCTCAACTTTGATAACATTTGGGTGTATGGCTCTTTATGGAGTCCTATTAATTTAGTTGCCATATTCATACAAAAAAAATGGTTGGCAGAAAACTTCACTAGTTCTGGATCTTCTTTCTAGTGTTTTTTCAGCATCACATGTGAAGAGTTCGCATGTGCAAGTCCAAGAATACCTAATATCGTCTGAATCACAAAAATGGGCCTTTTTTGCTACTAGAAAGTGGAATAAGAAAAAAAAAATGGAGAAAGTGGAAAAAACATAGCCACTTTGTTTCTGCAAGGATGTTTGGAAAAACTCGATGGTGTGAAGAATGTGGAGTTGAAAATTAATCAAGATTCATCTACTACATATTCTTAAATTAGGATTTCTTCCCAACCTTTCCAATGTTTGGAATATTTATCAGAGAGAAATTTACCTGGATGCTAAAATTTATTAAAAAAGACTCAAATTATAGCTGTTGTAAAATGTTTGTTGCCTACAGACTATAAGGTCTGCAATAAGCCCGAATATCTTGTTTTATATGAAGGTTTGGTGGATTGCTTGCACTATTAGCGAGGCTATAGGTGATAAAAGGTCCTAATTGGTTAAACCTCTTGCAGAGAAGGTTTACCTGTTAGTTTATTGAATTGATAAAATCAGGAGGGAGCATAAGAAAGTCATATCCATGTTGCATGCTCTAACTGTTTTACGAATTGAGATTTAATGCTGATGTTGTTGTGCTCGTGGCATGAATATGAGTTACAAGCACAAACACTAAGAAGGATAAGAAAGAGGCAAAGACAAAGGAGAATAAAGGATTCATTCCACATGGGATAAAATTGGAGAAATGGATAGATGGTTAAATATGATTGGACTCAAGACTCCAATTGCGGTTTCTTATTCTGGGTTATATGGTTTCCAACCCTTTTAGCTAAATCTGCATCAAAGTTGATGGGCCCTTTCCACTGCAGATATCGGGTCTAAGAAACTGGAATGAAGCCATGTTACTATCCTGTGAAGTCACCACATCACAAAAGATCTAACGACTAGTACTTTTGTCTAACTGCATCCAAGAGAAACAATCCGTCTATTGTTGTCACACTATGGAAACAATAATAAAGATCATTTAGGCATCCATATCGATCGTGTGTCTTATGATCTCCATTAGTTCTACATGAAGCTTGTCCAAAAATATTGTTGTTTTGGTGGTGGTTATTTTTTAGCATCTGAAATATTTCGAAAACAATTAGTTTTGTGGTTGAAATGGAGATTATAATTAATCTAGCTCTTCATCTCTGCCTATGTTCTGCTGATAGTCTTTCTTGTTTGTTCCTGAAACCGTATGATGGTATCAAAAATTTCAGATCCAGATCGTCCCAAGAATGACAAAGCAACCATCCTTGCTGATACCATCCAAATGTTGAAGGACTTGACTACTCAAGTAGACAAATTGAAAACTGAATTTACTTCTCTATCCGAGGAATCACGTGAGGTAAGTCACCTTGACTAAAAATTATAATGTGCTGAACCCAGTGAGGCATTTCAAATTTTCTTATGACATTTCACATCCATTCTTTTTCTCACAGTTGACACAAGAGAAGAATGAGCTCAGAGAAGAGAAAGCGACTTTAAAATCTGAAATCGATAATCTAAATGCGCAATATCAGCAAAGGCTCAGATGTCTGTATCCTTGGGCTGCAGTGGATCCTTCAGTTGTTATGGGTCCTGCAGCTCCATATCCATATCCAGTGCCAGTTATCCCCTCAGCTCCAATCCCTATCCACCCGCTGCAGCCATATCCTTTGTTCCAGAATCAGACTCCTGGAGCAGTTCCGGCTCCTTGCTCTGCTTACATGCCCTATGCTTCCGCTGGCAATCCCCAAGTTGAACACTCATTCTCTCAACGACTTCCTCCTCATCCACATCCAAGCAGCAGATCTCAGACTCCTAGCCGGCAAGATTCCAGAAGCAAGTCATTGGATCTTCAACAACGTACTGGCACAGAAAAGAGTGATGATTTCAGTGACGTTGTGACAGAATTGGAGCTCAAGACTCCAGGATCTGCTGGCACTTCTTTGCACTCGAAAGTAGCAAAAGACCAGGTTCATCTTTTGATAGTCTTCATATCAACTATAGTTCTTATTTCATCAAGTTTTTCTTTGATTATTAGATAGCGCTATTAATTTCTAGCAAACCAGTTTTTTTGGTTTTCCTTGTTCAGATAACAATTTGTTTAACTTTTCCTGTAGTTTTTTCTGGTTACAAGTCATAAAGGGGCATCTTTAATGCAGGACTTGTCTTCCGAAGGGAGCAAAGGGAAGCAATGGCCGCCTCAGAGGAAGGGTAGTAATGGTAATGCTGATGCGAGCAGTTCAAGCAGGTGTTCTTCCTCATCTTCTGGTTTACCGGTGAGCTCTTCGAATAGTGTCGGAGATGGCTCAGTAGCAAACAATTGATGGACCTGGCAGGATGCTGAACTACTGAGATGACTATGGTTCCTTCGAGACTCTTTACGTGCAGGTGCTCACTGAGGAGGTAACCACCATGATATCATTGCGCATTTCCGCGTCATGGAGAAACTTGAAAGTGGGCTGTGTGCTGATACATCGATAAAAAATGTTTGATCCAATATAGGTTGCCCATATCAAACTGGCTATGTATTCCAACCAATATGGTCATGTTCATATATAATGAGTATATTTAAGACTTGAAGTGCTTTCGCTACGCTCTTGTTTATGTTGGGTTGATGGGCCTCTGTGTTGGTGCATGTGTTGTTCTTTGGCAGGTGATGTTTTGATATAGCGGGTTTGGTTGCAAGGAAGTGGGCAGAAGTAAGGAAATGGGGAAGTATAATTGTTCACTTCCCTATCTATCAAAACACTGGAAAAGGAAAATAAGAAAACCTTTTTTCCTTTCTCTTCTCTCTTTTACATAACCATTTCCTCACTTTCAGAGTGTTACAGTTAATTTTATGGTCATGTGAATCTCATTTGTAATAAGTTGTAGCGCAAAACAGTTAATTTTTTGATTATGTAAATCTCATTTGCATTCTAATTACAGTTCATTTTTTTATTTTTTTTCTCAATTAATTTTTATTTTAATATTATTTTGCGGTCAACTTTGTGGTCAACTTTTTCACTTCCATTTCTACATTACCAACCAAACACCGAAAAAGACATAATAGTAGACCACACTTTTCAACAACATCCAAACACCGGAAAACTTACTAACCAATTCTCAAGTTCGAAAGGGAACTATTACCACTTCCTCACTTCCTTACTTCCACCCTTAACCAAACAGGCCAAGGTTTTCTAGTGACCTTTATAGTGAATTAGTACTCGGATTTGATATGATGATTTCAGGTAGGATTTGTTGCTCCATTTATTAACTGGCCTTGGTATATAGTTCTGTGATCCTTTGTTTTGGCTGCAGTTCTCCTAACAGATTACTTATTCAGTACCGTCAACTGGCATGGGGGCAACACAACAAATATGAACCAAAGTGTCCATGTAGTTAAAGGATCCGAGTATTTGATTTTGTTTACTCCAATTGTCACTCTTATGTTATGTTATGGTTCGGTGTAAAAATATTTTGTTAAGAAGTATATCGAACCAAAATTATAAATAAATAAAAACAAATTTCTACGTCCAGCATTCGGTCTGCACGCAAATCAAAGCAGAAGAGGGAATTGTGAGGAGTGCGTATAAATGCACCCAGCAAACTGATTAAGGCACCCACCAAGTGGAGGTATCCACCCAAAATGCTAAAAATACTCCCGAATTTTCAAAATTACCCTTATTCTCTCAAAACTTGATCTTTTTTCATAATTTAAATTTACCCTCTTCTCCTTCATCTCCACTCCCTCTCTCCCTCCCTCCTTCTCTCTGTCAACTCTCTCCCTGTGCCCCAAGCTTTGCCGCTGCTCCATCCTCACTGTCGTCTATCTCCCGTGCTTGGGTTCACCCCAAGTAAATGTAGAAAGAACTTAAAATAAAATAAAAAAATCGATGTCATTGATCAAAATCAAATTTCTCATTGTAATCATTGGGTTCGCGAGCTGTTCGCCATGTTTTGACCGAATCGTTCAGCATTTGTTTGGCTAAAGATGACCAAACACATATAAATATGTTCGGTCAGATTTGACAGAGCATACTCAATTTGTTCGGCCAGGTTCGACCAGGCTTGACCGAACAAAATTTTCTTGTGTCTTGCGTTTTCTTGAGTTTTCTTGTGGTTCCTTTGCACGTTGTCATTGTTATGAAACTAGTGGGCTAAGATTTCTCACCCTATTTAATTGACCACTCTAGTTTTTTTTTTATATCTTCATCTTAACTGGTTGTTCTTCAGCTTCATTTTGGAGTAAATGGTGGTGCAGCTCGGTTTGCTATTGAGTCACAAGCAGTAAATGAAGCTACTTTTCGTTGTCCAGGTGACTTGGGTTGGAAACCTCAGGTAAATCATTCTGTTGGGATCTATTACAAATTTACGTTTCAAAATGACTTGGGATGGAAACCTCAGGTAAATCATTCTATTTGGATCTTTTGCAAATTTTCGTTTCAAGATGCAAAATTTGCAAGTTCGTGGACATAACTATCACTCAAGGCACCCACCAAACCTATGTATCTGGCCCTGTTCGGCCAGAACTAGCCAAACAAAAAGTGTTTGTTCGGCTGTACTTGACCGAAAAAATAATAATTGTTTGATCTTTAATTGCCGAATAATATATTTTTGTTTGACCAAAAATACCGAATACTGAATTATTGTTCATTGTGGTGGGAGATTTTCAAACACGATTGATCGAACGGTCAATCTCACACCAGGAGGTTGAGGTGATATGAATTATCGAAAGTCAATCGAGATTTCAACACAGAAAGCGAGAAAAAATAGGAGATTTTAATGTGGAAACTCAAGTTGGGAAAACCACGGGGAAGAGAGAGAATTCACTATTGTCAAGAAGTTACAGTGAATTTTATAGAGCTATACTGTGGCTACAATCTCCTAAATCCTATCCCCTTTCTCGTTCGAGGAAAGGGTCTATTTGTTCTGTATTATTGGCTTAGAGGTGGATGAAATGCAGACGAAAATGGCGTAACTATCATGATCTTCATGTGCAAAGTTGTTCTAATGGCTGTGATTGTGGGTGTTTGATTGTTGGAATCGTCTGCCAAAAATTCTCCCAATCTATAACTGCCCAAGACATTATAATCATGGAGAAAGTCGGGCTGTGTAACTGAAGGCGAAAATCAAGAAAGTCTGTTGTTGTAGCTATTTGTTGGCGGAGATCAAAGACAACAGCTGTTGTAGCTATCTTGCTCGGAGCGGAAGTTTCTGAAAAGGAGTGGACCTCGGGACGGTCGGGAGTATGAAAGTTCTCAGATCAGCTGAGCGTCCTCAGAGGAAGGAGCGGTCTCAGGAACAACAGTGTCCTCAGAGGGAGGAGCGGTCTCGGGAAGTTGTTGAGTGTCCTCGAAGGGAGGAGCGGTCTCGGGAAGGTGCTCGGCCTTTCTCGACTTTGAAAAGATGCTCAGACTTTCTTCTCGGACCCGCAATGGGCCTGCCGGTACATCGAGTTTGTTGCTTGTTCGGTATGCTCCTGACGAGGTGGGACACGTGTCGCAATTCTGATGAAGATCAAACTCTGACCACTACAGATACCCCTCCGCCTATTTCTTCTTAGTGTCTCTGAGAGAGGAGGAGAGCGGACTAATTTGATCTTCTAACATGACGACTCCTATGAGTAGTCAGAGCGTCATCTGTACTTCGTGGGAGAGCACTTGAGGTGACTTTTCGTGTTCTGAACTCTTCTGGAGGTTCTCGGTATTGTCAGCTTTAGGAGAATTCTCCGTATCATCCTTTAAAAGAGTGATTGAGGAAGTGTGGGATTGCTAGTTCGGGAATTTTCTCATGGATGCTGTTGCGGACATTCTCTTTCGGAAAAGCTTTCCGATGTGGGCGTCGGGACAGATGATGTATCTGTATTTCTTTTCAAAAAATTCACAAAAACGTTGTGTGATATTGTATTGCTTGTTAGATGTAATCACATAATATTGAAAGGATTTATAATGGGAATATTTGAAATAAAATTTGTGTATGAATAGAAGCGAGCGCAATTATTTTAATCTTGCCTGTATTGTTTAAGTGTTGGTTTATTCGGGACTGACTACCTCTGCGGAGGGTTGACCAGCTTTTCGAAGACTTTATCATAGAAGAACTCGAGAGTGATCAGGAAGGAAAACAGCACGGTTTTTGAATGGAAAAAATCCCATATGTCGTACCTATAAGTATCTCCTTCGAGTAGGGAAAATCCCAGCTATGGAGTTAGGTTGGTATTAACTTCCGAGTGGAAGAAATCTCACCAACGGAGCTGCGAATTCGGTATCTTGAGGGGGAAATCCTTGCAACAGAGTCTGAACTTTGAGTGGAGAAAATCCCACAGCGGAATGTCATGGATGCCAAAAGAAGAGTCTGTGTTGCCGCCTTCGAGTGAGAAACTCTCATCCCGACGTACTAGTTGTTGGTCATGCAAAAAAAATGGCTGAAGTGGGGATGTTACCCAGCGACAGATTGGATGTGTTTATTCTAAGTTGAGCCCCAAATAAATTAGAGTGATGATCTGGTACCTCCGAGTGGGAGTAAACCCAGCAGTTGAGTTGACCTCCATGTGGGAAAATCTCACAACGGAGCTGTCTCCCGAGTGAGGGTAATCTCATCATCAGAATATGGATGGCAGCTCCCGAGCAGGGTGGTGTCCCCTGCATCAGAATATGGATGGAAGGACCTTGACAGAGGGAAACTCGTAGGTTTAGTGAGGGGAGCTCGTAGGCTAGTACATGTACTCCGAGTGGGAGAAATCCCATCAGCAGAACACCAAGCGGGGCTCTTAAAGGAGGATATCTATGTAGCAAAGTGGGGGACACCAAATGGGGGAAATCCCACAGCGGAAGGTTTTGACTCCCGCAGGATATCCGAGAAAGCGCCTGTGGGCAGGTCTGCGTTGACACTTCCGAGTGGGAAAGATCCCATCAGCGGAGTGTACAGACACAGTCCTCCGAGTGGGAAAACTCCATCAGCGGAGAACTCTTGGCTGCTTCTGAGAGGGGAAAATCCTATCACGGGGCATGTGGATGGATAAACTGCAATGGATGAACTGCCATAAATGGATGTACTTCCATGGATGAATGTACTGCAATATTTAAGAGTATAAAATAATATTTTATTTCAAAAGTTGGAGTACATAGAATAAGGAATGGAAGAAAGTATGTCCAATATTCCAAAACTTGGATAATTAATAGATTGTCCTGTATTGGGCGATCAAGTGTTGTTCCCAAGAATGTTGAGTGTTTGGTTGTTCGGCGACTACTTCAGGTGAATGTACTCTTTAAGTAAACCCTGTTGGACGAGCTCCTCCAGGTACCTTCGAAGGCCCCAACAATGAATAATTTGGTGCCCTTTGCAGTCATGGTAGGACGAGTATTCCTCCGACTCGGGAAGCGAGGAATTGTGTTGGACTAGTCTCGAGTTTCTGACCCAGTGTTAGTCTTTGATGGTTTTGAAGACTTCATTGATTGGGAGCTTCAGCGGAGTGAAGCGTTCCATTGACATAAAGTCTCAGAGTGTATTTAGAGGGAGGATTGGGAATGCTTGCTTCTTGTGAGCAGGTTGACCCGGTGTCGATCTTGAGCATGGCCGGGAGCTTCGGAGGAGACTTCGATTTCCCTCCACTATCGCCTAGTTTCGCGGAGTGATTGGAGGAATCCTTCATCGTCTCTTCATGTTAAATGCTGAGCTCGGGAAAGGACCTCGCTCATCTTAGCAATATTGTGCTTCAGAAGGTGTTTGTATAGTGGATGTGTGACTTACAGTCCGCTAATGAATGCGAGTGCTGAGACTTTTTCACTACAATTTGAGATTTTGGTTATCTGGTTCTAGAAGAAGTTGATGTACGACTTGAGACTGTCTCCTTGTCTCATCTTGACGGAGAAGAGATGATGGTTATTTCTCTTGGCTTTTTAGCGAGAGGCATACTGGGTGAGGAATACCTCAGTTGCCTCTATGAAATTATGGAGAGAGCACAGTGGCGGGGAATAGAACCAGTCCAAAGCTGCACCTTTCAGGCTGGAGAAAAAAGTGAGGCACATTACTGGATCGTTGCAGCAGTAGATCACTATCTTGTCCTGAAAGTGTCAGATGTGTTGAACTGGATCACTCACTCTGGAGTAGTAGTCAAAAGGGGGGGTCTAGAATTTCCTCGAGAACTTGCACCTTTGGATCTCTTCGGGGAGAGGAGAATCATAGATTTTTGCTATCGGGGGTGGGTGGCTCAGTGACTTTGCCTCCACGATCCGCTTCTGGATGAGCTCATCGAGGGCAAAGAGATTTGGAGACCTGTTTTTCTCGAGCTCGCCCCCCAGTTTGTGCTGGATTATTTTAGAGGGTTGTGACTTGGCTTTGGAGCTATGGTTGAGCAATTTCAACTTCTCTTACTCTCGGAGGATATTTTCGCGATCGAAGGTCATCTGCTCTTGCTTGAGATCATATTGCACCTATTGTTCCTTCATTTGCTCTCTCATCTCATAGAGCATCTGAAGGAGTTGGTTTTCTCGCTGCTGTGAGTGCTAGATATTGGCAACCGACTCTTGTAGTGATGAGGAACCAATATCATTGGTGACATGCGGTCGGTTGTCAACAAGTCGGGGTATCGTGCCCCCAGCGGTGCTGGGAACTTTGCTTATAGTTGTGACGACATTGTGAATGATCGTTTGCTTATTCGAGGCCATCTTTTTTTGGGAGAGGCTTTTTAAGGCCCAATTCGGAGTCCGTTTCAGGCTAGACCAGTCCAGATTCAGTCAAGACTCATCCAGACCAGTCCAGACCCAGTCCAAAGCCTATTCAGAGTCTGTTTTCAAGCCTGATTTGCACCATTTTCAAGACAGTTCTCTCTCAACTTTTATTAATGCTATTCCAGCATTTTTGTGTGATTTTCAGCTCTCGGATGTGAGCATTTCAAGAAAACCTTGAAGAATCCTATATTAGATGTGAAAGACTTACTTCCTTGGGTAAAATATGTCTTGATCTGAATTATCAATTGCCAGTTACTTGCTCTACTAGTGGACTACAGTAAATTATAACTGAATTGTATTTGTTTCTATCTAATGTTTGTGTCATTGTGTGTTATTCAAATTATTTGTAGGACAACATTTGTTGCATTCAGAAGTTGAACTTTAGGGTATTTTAATTCTTTCAAATTTAGTGCATGCATTTAGTTTTATTTTGAGTCTTGGATTTTACATTGCACCTGCGTACTTATTTGACTTCACGCATCTGCGTACTTATTTGACTTCACCTTTGTGACATCTCTCATTTTGAAAAATCCAACATTAATAATCTAGATAATATTGATCATATGATTAGACAACTTTAAGAGAATAGAATTAAACAAGTTACGCAATCTCTATTAGGGTGATTTGTTTATTAGAGATTACATAGACAGATTTGAGGACTTAACCCGTTGTTATAATGTGAGAGAGCATCGATCCTTGATCATAACCAGATTCATTTCAGGTTTAAGATCCGACATTAGGCATCCTATGATCACTAGCTCTTATGGTGTGGGCTCTGTTGAAAAATGCTTTTGATTTTGTCCTAAAGATAGACTTAACTTTCAAGGAGATTATTGGTGCCAAAACCTGGGAGTTATATTCTAAATGTGAGGGATATGGATACGATAACTATCAGTGCCCCTAGTCGACATGTTAATATTTTGCCTAGTGATGATGTTGACAATTCGAAGATTGTTGAGAATGTCAATGTTCCTTCTGAGAATATCAGTGTTATTGAGGATGTTTATGCTCCTTCTGAAATTTCTGGTGTCATTGAGGATCCATTAGTCAATCTCAGTGCGCCGATTAGTGATAAGAGTCATGTATCTTCTGCGGATATTAGTAATAATGTGGATGTGTTAGTAAAGTCTAGTACACACATAATTGATGAGACCTATATTATGAGGATGATCAAGAGAGTCAGGAAACAAAGATTGAATCTACTATAGTTGCTTCTAGCATGTCTTCTTCTAGTGAGTCATTAGAATTTCTTGCCTTGTTACATCAAGTTAGTTCTGGTGTTTTTTCTTTTATGGGTGTTTGAAGTTTTTTCCTGAGTTTCTTCAGATTTTTGTCAGTCCTAGTGATGTCATACTATTAGCAGTGTCTGAAATACGCCTCCTAGGAAACTCATGTTTCTCTTTCCTCCACCTTTATGAGTTACTCCTAGTGAGTTAATTGCATTGCATTGTATTTGCCTACTGCATATGATTAAACCCTTAGACAGATAGCAATTTGCAATGATAACTATAAATTTGTTGCATTTTCACACAGTATCTTGAATTTATAATTGTTAATGAGGTAACAGGGATGTTTCACCTTGAGATTCTGTTGACGTTGTATAGTCCGCGTACATGTTCTTATAGGGTTCTGAGGGAAATTGCTTTCATCACCGACAAGTTGGATATCACATGGATCCTAGTATCAATCTAACTTTTAGTGGAGAAAACTCGACTCGATAAGTTGCATGTGACTTTCTAAATCTACCATCGCCTATAATGGATGCGTCACAAAAGTCAGTTCTACCTCCACTACCTTGGTTCAGATTTGATGCCATATGCTGGTTCCGCGACCACCACCATGACCTGATTGAGAGCCGATGAGATTTACATTAGACATGGTCAAGTTTTCACTAATCCTGGGGTAATTATAGGGACATCTAGTGACTTAGTTTATTTTGTTGTTGTTTCTTTTGTTACTTATTTAGTTGTTTACCACATTGATTATGGTAGGAGTTCTCTTTGAATGTAAATCTATATAAGGCCAAAATTGCTATTGAGTTATTTAGTTGATGATTGAAAATTAAAATACTTATTTAAGCTTTTGTAACCAGTGTGCTTTTGGGTAAGATACCCGAGGGAGAGATTCTCAATAATTTTCATGCGTTACAAACCTCTAGTGGATAAAACCTGGCTTATCGTGGATTGGACCACTACAAGCGATTGGAGGTGCTCTCTGAGTGACATCTGTTAGAACACATGAGAAAGAATACCTTTCAGGTTAAGAGCATCAGTGTAGTACAATCCTAAGACCCTCAGGCGTGAAAATCAGTAGGTGAAATGGTAGAAAGGACTGACAGTGGGAACTGTCAGTGTGGTGGAAGGGTGACTAGTAGAGGAAACTGTTAGGTAGTGATAGATTGAAACAAGAAAACTTTGAGTGTAATGGTGTGTATGTATGTTCTCAGGGGTTAGGAAGCGATCCCCTTCTCCTTGGAGAAGAAGGATCATATAAACCTGATAGGGATGCCAGTGTGGAGACAAAATTGATGAGCTATTGTAAATGTATGATTTGCGCATGCTTGATTTGTTGTAACGGTTGTGATTGCTTGCACTGGTTGGTTGGGATTACAGGCCGGAGAATCACCATTGTCCACAACTGCCCGTGCTGAAAGGGGCGTTACATGTTATGAACATGGGGAGAATAAAGTTGTGTAGCAGTAGACAAAGATCTCGATAGACTGATGTTTGGGGTTCCTGACTTGCGATCGGAGACTTTTGAAATGGAAAAGATCTCGGGAAGGTAAAGACCTTGGAGGTGACTTCGGGATGGAAGGATCTTTGGAATGACTTTGAAAAGGTCAGATGTGGTGGAGGATGACTTCAGAAAAGTTGGATGTGACTGAGGATGACTTCAGGGAAGTTGGATGTGGTGGAGGCTCTGGGTTGGACTATGGAAGTTGTGGACTTCTTAGGAAAAGTTCTCGGTAGCAGGGACACGTGTCATCATCCTAATGAGGGTCAAATTTTGATCATTATAGATGTCCTCCGCTTTTCCACTTGTCGGAGTCCACAGAAGAGAAGTCAGCGAAGCGAAGATACTTGGGGTGGATGCTTTAAAACTCATTAAAACGCTTATGAAGTGAATCTCTTGGATTAATGTGGATCTTCTGGAATTAATTATTGGTTGCATAACTGGATGATAGTTGTCACATCTGATGGTTGGATTTCTTAAAAAGTTGAGTCGTGCATCTCTTCGATTCTTAGCGCCATTATGACTGGGGTTGCAGGGTTTTATAGTTTGACAGTGATAGTTGATCTTCTGCCTTTACTATTGAGCGAAAATCTCGAGATCGTAGGCTGACTCCTCCGGAATTGAAAATTTGAATTGGAGGCAGTTTGGCTCATCATCCTTATAAACAGAAGAAGATTTTTGGGAGAAAATCATCTTCTATCTTCTTAAGAAAAAACTCTTGCTTCGAAACCCTAATTTCTTTCCTTACTGCATTAACATGTCATCTTTTTTTCTTCATAAAATAGAGGAAGGAGAAGAAGAGGGAGAAAGATGAGGAAACAGTGATCGGGCTTTCTCTTCTGGGTAGTCTAGAAGGTACATTAGTCATTGTGAAAGGGTCGTTACGGCATATTAGTCATCGTAACAGGCTGTCGCAGTCAGAGGGGATAGGCAGGGTTCTTGCTTCAACTGGATCGGCGATCTGATTTCTAGGTCGCTTGATTTAGGATGAGTAAGCTCCGACTTTGAGGCCATTAGCCTTCTTCCTGGTGGTATGTACGAGGAAGAGGGAGAGGAAGCTCATCGGTTGGGTGCGCCGGTGAATTGCTTCGCACGATGGAGATCAAATCTCTTTCTCAGAACACCTCAGAGGGGATGAGACACCATCACCTTCTTGTGTGTCTTGTAGGCTTCTATCTCCAAAAAGCTACTGCCTCGCTCTCACAGGATTCTCTGAGAGTTCTCATTTTACTGCCTTGGAGAGACGTGGAGGTGGAGGCACAGGATTGCCTGTTCAGGAACCATGTCATGGATGAAGATGGACGACTACTCCCGAAAGGCATTATCTGATGAACAAGTATTTGTTATTTCAGCATCGAGAGCCTATTAATGGTGGCAGGAGTAGAGAGTTCGGACCTGGATCTGTTGTATTTCTTTTTCAAAAAGTTATAAACACATAAATGTAATGAAATTTATTGTATTACACTTCTGAGATGTAATCAAATAATATAATGGAATATCATTTGGAATGAAAGTGTATTTTGAATGAAAATGAAATTTTGGAATAAAAATAGCTAATGTTAGATCTTGTCTGGCTTGTTTTTACCATTGGCTTTTGGGATTGGTATGACCATGCCTCTTTGAAGTGCTGATCTCTATCTTTGGTATGGTTAGTTGGATACAGAGTGATTTGAGGAGCTTGCGCTATTGTTTACGAGTGGGGTGATCCCATCACGGTACCTGCAAACTTGGTAGGGCTCTAAGAGAGAGAAATCCCTGCACCAGAGTAGAAACTCCGAGGGGGGACGCTGCCATAACGGAGGGTTTCGACTGTCCGTGGGCTAATCGAGAGGGAGCCCGTAGGCTGGTGCTTACGTTGCCGCCTCCGAGTGTGGTACAATCCCACGTCGGGACGTACAAGCATTTGGGGTTCTGATGGGGGACACTCCCATCAGCGAGGGGAAGGGATATAAACATGAGGATGTAATGAAATATCCTGCATTACTCTTGTTAGATATAATGCAATAAACATAGTGGATATCATTGAAATTAAGGTGGTTTATGTTAGGATCTTACTCGGTTCGGATCTGGTATGGTCATACCTCTCCGAAGCGCTCGATTTCTTTCTCTGATAGGGTCGGTTGGTTGTGGAGTGTCTTGGTGAGTCTGCAGAGTTGTCTCCGAGTGAAAGTAATCCCATTATAGTACCTGTAAACTTCAGGGGGGCTCTAAGTGAGAAAAATCCCTACAGCAGAGTAGGGATTCTGAGTGGGAGATACTCCCACAACGAAGGATTCTGACTGTCCATTAGCTAATCGAGAGGGTCCTGTAGATTGGTGTCGTTGCAACTTTTGAGTGGGAGACGCTCCCATTATGGGATATACAAGCGTCAGGGACTGATGGGGGACACTCCCATCAAAATGACAGGGACTCTAAGCGGAGGACACTCCCACTGCAGAAGATTTTGACTGTCCTAGGCTAGTCAAGAGGGTGCCCGTAGGCTTGTGCTTACTTTAACGTCTCTGTGTGGGAGACACTCTCCTAACAAAACAACAAGAGTCAGGGACTGATTGGGGGACACTCCCATCAGCAGGGTGGCACAGAAATTGTTGGGAGAAAATGCAATTTCATTTCATGATATAAAGTAAAATACATAGACTTAAAAAAAATACATGGGGTGTGTGGTTAAGGTACTTTTCTGCTCTTGTTGGAGGAATTGGGTCACTCAATTACTTTGTACTGAGTGATTGAACGTTGCGGTTGGCTAGAAGGCGAAGCGCTTGGCTGTCCTACATTGGCGGTTGCCTCAGGATTAAGAACGTACTCTTTGAGATAGTCTTGGCGGATTAGTTCTTTTAGGTACCATCAGAGGTTTCTGCAGTGAATGGTCTTATGTTCTTTGCTTTCATGGAAGGAACAATACTCTTCTGCTCTGGGGAGTGCAAGGTCATATTGAATTGGCTTCGAGCGTCTTGCCCACAGTTAGTCCTTGATGGAATTGAAGATCTCATTGATGGGAGCCTCTGTGGGTGAAGTGTTGTTCCGCTTTGAAGGCTTGGAGCGGGTTCAGAGAGAGAATCGGGGATACCTGCTTCTTGAAAGCGGGTTGCCCCCGATTCTTGTTACTGGCATGGGTCAGAGTTTCATGCTACGAGATCATCTTCTCCCCATCATTGTCATGCTTGAGAAAAGTGGTAGACAAAGCTTTTCCTTACTTTCTCCAACTGGATGTAGGGTTATGCATGGGACAAGAGTAAATCATCCGAGTGACATCATGCTTCAGCAGGTGCTTGTACAGGGGTGAGAGATCTTCAGTCCACTGATAAATGCGAGTGCAGAGACATCCTCACTGCAGTTGAGAACTTTAGCGAGCTGGCTCTAGAAGTAACCGATGTAAAACTTGAGGCTATTACCCTGCCTCATCTTGACAGAGAGAAGGTGATGAATGTTCTTTTTGACTTCTTGACGAGAGGCGTACTGGGTGATAAATGCTTAAGTTACCTCCTCGAAGTTGTGGAAAGAATGGGGCAATAGAGAGTAGAACCAATCTGAAGACATACCTTTTAAGCTGGATGGAAAAGTTATGTACATGAGCAGATTATATGGGAGTAGATCACCTTCTTGTCTCGAAAATGTCTGATGTGTGAATTGAATCGCTCATTCTGGAGTAGTACTTAAAGGTTGGAGTTGAGAACTTCTTCGAAAACTCGCATTCTAAGATATCCTTGGATAGAGTGGAGTCAGAGACTTTGGCAGCTGAAGGTGTTAATCGACCATGGAGCTGCAGCTTAGCCTCCTCGATCCGTCTTTGGATCAACTCGTCGAAGACTCAGATGTTGGGAGATTCTTTGATTTTGAGTTCGCTTTCTGACTGTGTTTATGTCTGCATGTTCTGGAGGGCTGCAATTTGGATCTGGAGTATTCATTAAGCTGCTTCAACTCTCTTATCACGAATGGCATTCTCGCAGTCGAGAGCCGCCTTCTCCCTATTGCAGTCTAATCGGATTTGTTGCTCCATCTATTCCTTCATATTTGCGAGCATCAAAAGGATATGGCTTTTGAATAATGACGTCGACTAGACGATGGCAGCTGCCCCCCTGAGGCGAGGAGAGAGGAGGGGGATTATGCCCCGGCGGTGTTGTTGGCCTTGCCCTTTGATGGGACACTGTTATGGGTGACGATTTGCTTTCTCGGGGCTATCAGAACTAGGAAAGAGTCTTTTTGGTTTCTTGTGGAGGGTTTTGGTTTAGATGGGAAAGAGACCTTGAGTGTGAACTCAGATCTCAATGAAAAATACCAGTTTGTAGGGGATAAAATCTGACTTACCATGGATCAGGCCACCACAAGTAATTAGAGGCGCTCCCTGAGTGATACTTGTCATAACACACGACAAAGGAAACCTTTCAAGTTAAGAGCACTGGTGTGGTGCCGGCCTAAGACCCTCGGGTGTGAGAATCAGTAGGTGAAATGGTAGAAATGACTAACAGAGAAAAACTGCCAGTGTGGTGATTGAGATTTTACTTGCACACAAAATATAGAAGTTTAGATTTAGAACAAGATGCGCAAGGTGCTCAATTCTAATCCGCGGTAGCAGTGGCTATGCGGGTCGTGATCCTCTGGGAGGGACTAGCGATGGAAGCTTTGTCAATAAGTTATCTCTAAAGTTTTTATTATTTTAATGTTAAGTTAGAAAGAAAGACGATGAGGAAGAAGAAGTGATATTTACAATGGAAGTGAAGAAAAGAAATTGAGAATATGGTAGTGTGAGATCTAAACTAAAGAAATAAAAAGAAAGAAACTATAACACGTACAAACCTCTTCTACCTTGCTTACTTTGATCTGTTCGCGATGACTTACCTTGTCTTGGAAGGCGTGCAAGTATGGCATATAGGATCGTCCACCTTCGCTACCTACACTATGAAAAGAAAAGACAATCTAAAGAAGGATTGTTCATCTCCATAGGCCATCAAGTGCTCTTCTTTAGCTAGGCAGTCTCGAAGCAATCAGATCTCACGGTTCACAAAATATTAGAGAGAAATAACAGAAGTAAATAAGAACAGAGAAAACACAAGATTAAATAAGAATAAAAGAAAACAAACCTCAAGTGGATTTCATTAACAATGGAAGAAAAGTAGGCTTACACCGCTGTCACCTCAGTACAAGCATGGACTCCTTCCTCCATGAAAGCTTCCTCCACTCTCAGTTACAAAATTTACAAAAGAAAAACGAAAATAAAATCTAACCTAAACTACAAGAAAGAAGAAAGCCTAAAACCCTAGATTTGGCCCTCTGGCTCTGCCTCTGGACGCTCTTCTCGGTTGCACTGCAGGGGGTATTTATAGGAGTAGAAGGAGGTAGAGTCCCATAACAACTCCTCAACGAAAGCGGTTCCCCAGACTTATCCAATCTGCCGCGAAAACACGGCTTGGGCCGCGTTTCCGCGGCCAAGCAGTGTCGGCTGGCCACGCGCTTTGGCGCGTGGCTTCTCCTGGTCCGTCCATCTGGTCGTTTCCTTCTAGAAGCTGCATCCTGGCTCTTAATCTTTAGATTTGGATATAACTCGGGAATCAAGTTACCTAAATCCCAAATCTTTTATCCACGAATTTGTGATCTTAAATTCTCCTTCTTTGACTTTTATCCTCATCTGTAAGTTTTTAGGGTTGAATAGAAGTCTATCCTTCCCTCTTCTTTAATATTTGCAACTTTGGCCCTTGTGTATTTGCACTTTTGATATTTTGTAATTGCACTTTTGCACTTGGGCTTGGATTTGGACTTCTTTTAGGCTTTATTTATTATTAAAATAAGAACTCAAGGCCTGCACACAATAAATCATAAAATATTAGTAAATGTGCAGAATTATATGAATAAATATGAAAATGTGATGGTAAATGTCATGATAAAAATGCACTTTTCACTGCCAATCACACCCCCACACTTATCTTTTTGCTCGTCCTCGAGTAAAAATCAAAGAGAAAAAGAAAAATTAATCTAACCTAACTCACTTTCGTAGGAATCACGGTTGCACTTAGCATGTGCAACAAGCCGTTAAACCCCTAGGTTACCCTAGAGGACGAGTGTTGTCTCGTGAGGGTTTTCAGCGGATTACACCCACAAAATCCATTAAAAAGAAAAATATTTGAAATATATTTGAAGAGACTAAGTAATCTATAAGTTTTAGGATTATCATTTTTATTCATTCTTGAACTTAGCCTTAATAAAGTGAATTGTTTTCATTTTAAGTAAGGATCAAAATTGAATTTTGTGTATAGTCTTTTCGTTACCAAAAATCATATGCATCCTTATAACTTTGCTAGGAATTTCTTAACTTGGACTCTTATGCCTCTTTATTATTTTTATAACTTCATCTAATTTTCTTTCGTGTAAGTATCAAGGCTTCTTGAGGCCCTCATACCTAACTAATTGACATTAGATGTGTTAATAAATTTTTTTTAAGTATGTATAACTCATCTAATTTTCTTTCGTGTAAGTATCAAGGCTTCTTGAGGCCCTCATACCTAACTAATTGACTATTAGATGTGTTAATACATACATAATATTTCTCAGTTTTCTTAGGCTTTCTAATCCACCCATGTAGCGAACTTAAAGTCGGTGGCTCCCAAACCGGTCGGCTTTAGGGCACCAGGTGAGAAAACACCCCGCGGACTCAAATTCGAGTGAACTAGGCCACAAAACTAAGGACTTTATTTGTAAACTCACCTTTAGGCGTGAATATTTATGCTTCTTGAGGCACATGTATCCAGCTTAATTGGTGATTTTTATATATATATATATATATGAGGCACAAAGGTCTTCGTCTTAGAATCCTAGATATGCATTAGGTATGCAAATTTCATTAAGGTAAAAATCAAGATTAATTAATTATTCAATTTCTCCTCCTATATCTAACATTTAAACAATTTATTTATTTTGACCAAGTTTTTAGAAATCCTAATCATGATTTTCCTAATTCTTAAGATTAACTTAGATTTCTTTCAAAAGATAAATCAAAATATTGTCCTTTTTATAAGTTTTTTATTATTATTATTTTTTTATTTTTTTATTAGCAGATTTTTGTTAGTTTCTACCTATGTTAGTATGTTAGTAAAGCCCACCCCCACACTTATCTCATGCATTATCCTCAATGTATGAATGAATGCATATATGCATGAAAAAGAACAAGGGAAGACAGAAGTTACCTTAAGGTGGTGGTTCCGGTGGTGGTCTAATTGGGCCAAGCGTTGCTACTCAATCAAGATAACATAAAATTTGGTGAAACCCACCAAAAATTTTTCTTATATAACCCACTAAAATGTATGTATAATTATTTTTTAAAATTTTCACCCCATCAAATTTCCAAATTTCATAATAAATTTCAGAGTCAATTGTGTCAACCTCCTTGTCCCAAAATGGAGTATGAAAAGATGGAATTATTGACTTGGACGTGGGAAGTACGGGAACGAATACCGACTCAGGAAAGAAACTTAAATCAAGTAATGGTTCAGGAGTCGGGCTAGGTTCAGGAAGTGGGTCCAAATCAATAAGTTGAAGCTCAAGTCCACAATATTCTTCCCATAATGGAATGTGACTCAATGTTGGTGATTCAAGTTCAGGAATGATAGGTGGCGGAATCAAAACTGACTCTAAAAGATTACCTAAGTCGGGTAACAAAACAGGAGTCAATAATGATTCGGGAATTTGAACTTGATCACAGATTTGAGAATCTAGGTCACATATCTCATTGGGTTCAATTTCACAAAAATGAGAACTTGCCAATTTATCCATGGGACTTTTAAAATTGCACAATTGGTCAAGTTCAATATGATCATCAAAAATGGGTGACTCAATTTCATGATGAATTGACACAGGATCCAATGTTGACTCGGGAAAAGTAAAATCAGGTGGAGACACCGGAGTCATTATTGAATCAGGAAGTAGAATTGAATCACCAAGTGGAAAATCATGATCATATTCATGCTCAAGTTCTATTTCAGGAAAGGAAAAACTTGCCAAGTTATCAAAATTTGAAGTTTCGGCAAGTTCACATGATGGCACTGAATTAGAATCTTGTTGTCCAAAGCAACTTGGTTCGTCGGCACTAAGAGAGTGGTCAGCGATATCAGAAATGGCCGAACGGTGAGAACGTAAAGATTGAACCATCATATCTATTTCATGATCACGGGCTAATCTAGCCTGAGTCATGGCTGCAAGCATCCTTTCATAGTTGATAGGTGCATCATGTTGTGATTGGACTTGAAAGGATGAAGTGTAATCGTGATGAAGTTGTGAGTCGGTGGACTCACGCATAATCATGTCTGCGATTGATGGTAATTGTTTCTTGGACTCATGCATACTCATCATTTCCTGGATAGATGGTAGTCTATTCTGACTGGGTGGATCTGAGTATGAATCTTGGGAATATTGTGGACAAGGTGGAGACGGAGGACAAGTCGGTTGAAAATTGGACTCGGGGGAATCGAAACCCCATGAACTCTGTGAAGAGTTGAAAGTATGAAAATTATGGTCATAAGATGGGGGGTATGGGTTATATTCATTCGGATAAGACCATTTCCGGCACACTAGGTTGATCAAAGTTGTGATATGCCGGGTTGGTAATATCCGAAAAATAGTTAGGTGTGTAATATGGATTAAAATTGGAAAAATTATTATTATATGTCATATCACACCAACACAAACAAAGAAAAAGAAAACAAAAAAATAAACAAATAAAAAAGAAAAAAATTCTAACCTAAGTTAGGGTAGACCTATGACCTAGACGACTCCTAACTGGTTAGACTGTCCACGGGAGGTAGGGTGTAGACTTTGACCACAAGTTAATCAGCCAGGTCAGGGTAAGATTGGTGGGAGATTTTCCGTCAAAGACGTTCCTTAATTAAATAACCACCAATCTTCGGGCTTTCGGCCCTCAATCCCCTTCCTAGACACTGATTTGGCAAGAGTCAATTTCCAACACTGTTCCCCCTTAGGATAATCTCCTAATTGAGTCCGAGAAGTCCCTAGGGCCAACGTCTAGTCAATTTTTAATTAGGGTTAGGGTTGTGAGTGCTTGGAATATGATTTTGGGCCAAGGAAGGGTGATGAAATCCCCACCTTATCTTGTTAATGGGTTACACCCTTAGAATAAATTTGTGCAAGTGTACAAAATATGTAAATAAGATTCACTCAAAGCAATGAAAATCAACCAAGAGATGAGTCCTATTCTACATGCAATGCGAACGTACCTTGCTCCAGCACTCTTCAACAGTAAAATAAAGGAATTGAAAAGACACGTGCCAATATGCAAACGTCTAATCAATTTTTTATCTTTATCAACAAATATTTTACTGTTGGTTAATTAGCAGTGTACAGATTTATCACAGAACAAATTGGAACAGAGCAGAAAATAAATCTTGCAATTTTTAGCAACCTGCAGAAATTGCAGTTAGTAGTTCACTACTAAGGCCGCGTTTCCGCGGCTATTGCCGCGGATCCGCGGCACTATAGTAGGCTCTGATGCTCTGCCTTCTAGGGCAGAGGCACAGAGTTGCTATATGTCCATTTCTGCTGTTATTTTTCCTGTTCTCCAAACCTGCAAACAGAAAGAATAAAAGAATTTTTTTTATTTAGAGAAAAACTTACCGCCCCTCCCCGGCAACGGCGCCAAAATTTTGATTGAGATTTTACCTGCACACAAAATATAGAAGTTTAGATTTAGAACAAGATGCGCAAGGTACTCAATTCTAATCCGCGGTAGCAGTGGCTATGCGGGTCGTGATCCTCTGGGAGGGACTAGCGATGGAAGCTTTGTCAATAAGTTATCTCTAAAGTTTTTATTATTTTAATGTTAAGTTAGAAAGAAAGACGATGGAGAAGAAGAAGTGAATTTACAATGGAAGTGAAGAAAAGAAATTGAGAATATGGTAGTGTGAGATCTAAACTAAAGAAATAAAAAGAAAGAAACTATAACACGTACAAACCTCTTCTTCCTTGCTTACCTTTGATCTGTTCGCGACGACTTACCTTATCTTGGGAGGCGTGCAAGTATGGCGTATAGGATCGTCCACCTTCGCTACCTACACTATGAAAAGAAAAGACAATCTAAAGAAGGATTGTTCATCTCCATAGGCCATCAAGTGCTCTTCTTTGGCTAGGCAGTCTCGAAGCAATCAGATCTCACGGTTCACAAAACATTAGAGAGAAATAACAGAAGTAAATAAGAACAGAGAAAACACAAGATTAAACAAGAATAAAAGAAAACAAACCTCAAGTGGATTTCATTAACAATGGAAGAAAAGTAGGCTTACACCGCTGTCACCTCAGTACAAGCATGGACTCCTTCCTCCATGAAAGCTTGCTCCACTCTCAGTTACAAAATTTACAAAAGAAAAACGAAAATAAAATCTAACCTAAACTACAAGAAAGAAGAAAGCCTAAAACCCTAGATTTGGCCCTCTGGCTCTGCCTCTGGACGCTCTTCTCGGTTGCACTGCAGGGGGTATTTATAGGAGCAGAAAGAGGTAGAGTCCCATAACAACTCCTCAACGAAAGCGGTTTCCCCAGACTTATCCAATCTGCCGCGGAAACGCGGCTTGGGCCGCGTTTCCGCGGCCAAGCAGTGTCGGCTGGCCACGCGCTTTGGCGCGTGGCTTCTCCTGGTCCGTCCATCTGGTCGTTTCCTTTTGGAAGCTGCATCCTGGCTCTTAATCTTTAGATTTGGATATAACTTGGGAATCAAGTTACCTAGATCCCAAATCTTTTATCCACGAATTTGTGATCTTAAATTCTCCTTCTTTGGCTTTTATCCTCATCTGCAAGTTTTTAGGGTTGAATAGAAGTCTATCCTTCTCTCTTCTTTAATATTTGCAACTTTGGCCCTTGTGTATTTGCACTTTTGACATTTTGTAATTGCACTTTTGCACTTGGGCTTGGATTTGGGCTTTTGGGCTTCTTTTAGGCTTTATTTATTATTAAAATAAGAACTCAAGGCCTGCACACAATAAATCATAAAAATATTAGTAAATGTGCAGAATTATATGAATAAATATGAAAATGTGATGGTAAATGTCATGATAAAAATGCACTTTTCACTACCAATCATGTGGCAAATGGATGGACTAGCACAGAGACCTAGTGTGGTGATGGATTGGAACAGGAAAACTTCGAGTGTAATGGTGCATGTGTGTGTTCTCAGGGGTTAGGAAGTGATCCCTTCTCTTTGGAAAAGAAGGATCATATATACCTAATAGTGATTCTGTCGTGGAGGTAAAATTGACGGGCTGTTGTAACTGCACGATCTGTACATACTGAATTTATTGTAATGACTGTGATTACTGGCGCTGGTTGGTTGAGATTATAAGTCGAGGAATCCACCACTGTTATAACTTCCCATGTTGAAAGGGGCGTTACATGCTATGAATGTGGGGAGGATGGACGTAACAGTAGGCAGAGATATCGGTGGACTGATGTTTGAAGCTTTTGACTTGGGGTCAAAAACATTTGGAACAGGAAAGACCTCGGAAAGAAAAGACTTTGGAGTGGTGGAAGGCGGCTCTAGATGGAAGGATCTTTGGGAAGGAGGATAACTTCAAGAAGGTCGGAGGTGGTGAAGGATGGGTTCGAAAAAGTTGGATGTGGTGGTGGATGACTTCGGGGAAGTTGGATGTGGCGAATGCTCTAGATTGGATTCTGAGAGTTGTGAACTTCTTAGAAAAAGTTCTCGGTAGCAGGGACACATGTCATCATCCTAATAAGGGTCAAATTTTGACCACTACAAAACTCTAGGTTGAGATTTTCTAGTGTTCATTCTCAATTATCCCTTTTTTTATTGTTCGTTCCCCATCATTTTATTATTGTTCAATTCATTGACAAAAGAGGTGGGAGACATTGGTGGTTTTCTTAAGTAACTCTATGCCAAAAGGAAAAATTTCTATGACTTTGGTCATAAACAGTTTGCTAAATGAAGAACTCAGAAGGAAAAATGTGGGCATATCACAAGTAGAAACTTTTATCATGGAGAACAGAGAAAAAGATTCAAATTCAAAAATAGACGTAAATACTTCAGACCCAAGAGTAAGTCCAAACCAAGAAAAGAATTTGACACACATGATAGGAGGTACCTATATCAGTCACCAATTATGTATTTTGAGATGTGACACAAAAGCATACTTCATTATATTCAAATATTACTAAAGCACCTTTAGTCGTTCTCACACCCCGTTTCTCAAAATACGAAACAGTGTCGCGACGAAGGTCGGCGATGTATGTACGTGATAAAAATACCCAAGCACATATAACCTGAACATGTCATAAAATCTACTATGATAATTTAATATCACTACAATATGACATATAAATATCTAACACAATGATAGCAGATGAATAAAGGAAAGAAATGACAACTGGACATGATATAGATAGAATCAGGAAATAATATGAATAAAAGAGTAAGAATACCTATAATCAAGAAAAGAGAAAATTCACCTCCTCACAGCGCATGTAATCCTCTCTAAATACCTGATCAGTAATAAATAGCCACAGATCTGGATATGCAAATTCAGGGAGTCAGAACTCATAATGAATGTGTAAGAATAAACTGGACAGTGCATGTGCATATAACATGTAAGAAGATTAAGAATATATATATCGAAATAAGAAATAGTATGAATAAAATAAATAAATAGTAATGTGGATAGCACACAGTAGAGTATGTGTCCAATCAAGTATTCAATTAAGTGTCTATCACAATTTGTATATCAGGCAGGTAGAGTCAGTCAATATTAGAGTCAGATGTCTAATTAGGTCAGGTGTAACATCAGGTGTCCAACATACATACATGTATCAGGCAAAGATAATCAATTACAATACATTATGAACAATTTATTATTATATCAGGGAACACCAATTGCCACCTGTAATAGACGCATCCTATACTATGCCTATCACACATGTGACAATCGAGGTCCTAAATTATTGAAACTAATCAGTTAGAGATATTATCCATGCTTTAGGTGGGTCCCGTACATACCTGGGACCACGGCCCAGACTCCTGGCGTTGAATCAGGCCCTGCCGTAAGGTAGTCAGGAACATGTAAATATGTATAACATGAACAAGAACATGACGGGATATCAGTCACCCCCGAGAACTCTGCAGTGGAACTCTCTTCGGCTGCGCAACTTATATCCCAAGTCCACCTAAAATACAAACGTTGTCTTCTCCATCAATTTTCCCAGTCCCAGTGTAAGTTATTTAATATCATGTTATTAATTTATCAAGTTTATTTCATGTACAAGTTACTTAGATCACTGGGATAACTCGGTGATGGTCACGATAACAACGTCAATATATGTAATCAGGATACCAGTATAACAAGATATATAATGTCAGTGATCAGGATACCAGTATAATAGGATATGTAACAAGTATAACATAAAGATGTTGTTATCGTATACAATATTTTTTCAGTAGTTAAGTAACATAGACATGATTGTTATCAGGTAGATATCAAGTATAATCAGTTAAGTTCCAGGTAAATCGTGATGTTCAGGATGAGTAATGACCTATGTCATGAATAGAATAATCGGGTAAGGTATACAATCTACTGAGATCCTTAAAGTCATCAATATATCCATGTAAATAACTTGCAACTAATAACTCAAAATCAATGTTATATGGTAGATTAAAAATTAAGGTTAGGCATTCTCCAATATGATCAGAACTCAGCTATTATTGATCTTATCTAAATGCGAATCAAGATCTCATGTAAATCTTAAGTTGAACTCTAAATCCACATATAAATCAAAGCATCAAGATAAATCAATCTTAAGATACTAAATGAATTCCCGTCTGAAATATCGTCAAAAATAAATGTCTGATAACTACCTCGAGTAAATATACTATCTATCTACAAAAATGAACCTTTAACCTCAATCACAAACCAATCAACCTCTAAATTAATCAATTCATATTCTAAGATTTCTCACAACTAGGTCAATTACAAGATCAAATCTGGTCTAAGTATACTACAACTAATCATGAATCAAAAATGGTAAACGATTACACATGAAATGACGTATATCAACTAAATAAATAGTATTAGAACTCAATGGTGTCTCATGAAGAAATATAGGTAAACATACTGGTATAATATATCAAATGGTCATATGAAATGATACAAGCAGGACACAAATAATTATTAACAATGGTAAACAAGAAAATACATGAGAATATACACTCACAAATATTATCTTAGTAAATTTTAGTAGCATAATTACATAACTAAATAAAATCATTTATCACAAAATTTTTATTTAACTAAAGGAGAAAAGAGGACACTCACCTAAACTCGATCACAAGTCCAAAGCACTGAAATTCATAAGGCCTCAATAAATCTATATAGTTCATTTCAATAGAAATTGATAGAATTTTTTTTAAAAGATGTCTTACTTGGAAGTTTTAAGGAGTTTAATCTTCGCTAATTAGTTTGGAGTTGGGAATATGGTTCTGTGGGTCTAATAAATTTAATAGGTTTAATTTAAACCAATTTTTAATTTTTGTTAGACTTCCAATAGACTTTAAACCATTAAAATGCTTAACGGGTCTGAATTTACCATTAAGAAAAAAATGTCTTTAAAGTTGGTGGTTTGAGTTAATTTATGTTGCTATTAGTCTAAAAAAATTTATCATAGAAAATAGAAGTATTGTAGACTGTTGTTTATATTTTTCTTCATTTTTTTAATATTTTTAGTAATTGTTTTTATTGTGCAATTCTTCTTTTTTTCGTCTTTTCTTTCTTCTCTTTTTCCATTTTTTTTTTTGTACAACCAGTAGCTAGGCCGGGCCAGGCCAGGCCGAGGCCTGGTACAGAAATTTTCCTTTTTTGAATCCTTAGTTGTAAAAATCCCAAAAAAAACATTTAAATTAAAATGTGGGTTGGTATATTTTCACACACATATATATATTTTTTTTTAGCTTTGTGGTTGGGTTTTGATGTATAAAAATTCATGAATAATTATGGTATAGACATGATTTTTAATAAACTATTTATACTAAATAAATTGTGAGAAGATAAATTACTTATTTGGTTTTGATCTCTCCTAGCATGTTCCTCAATTTTTACACTTCGAGATTTCTTTTCATTCATGCTTCGATTGAGGAGAAAAGAAAAAAAGAGATGTGAAGAATTGGGTCATGATTTTTCTTTGGAGGTAGAAAAAGAAGTAGTTTAGTCTTTTTATAGATTGTTAGGGACTTTAAAAATCAGAATTTCAATTGAGTTCAAACTACTTGACTTAGAAGTTTAGGATAGAATTAATTAAGGTTATGATTTTTAAAATAAGATTTGAATTTGTGTAAGTTAGGATAGATATGTTTTTGTTAGTATTTAGATTAGGATTAGTTAAGATTTATGATTTGATTTGTTAGAATAAAGATTTGATTAGATAGGATTGGATTAGGTAGTTAGGATCTAGGATTTGAATTAAGATAGGATTATGGGAATTGGGTTTTGGGTTATAGGTTATTAGGTTGGTGGGCTTCGGGTTTAGATAAATAGGTATGGGGAAAAAAATCAAGGAGAGAAATATAATAATTGAGGCAATAATATTAATAATAACAATAATGATAAATAATAATAATTAATCATGTAATAATAGAAATAAATAATAATAATTAAAGATACTAATAATAATACTCTAGTAATAAAAATTTATAACAATAATACCAATACATAATAATAATATTAAAAACAATAGTATTTAACAATACTACTAATAATAATTAAAATAACAATAACAATAATAATTATAATCATAATGAAACACTCATTACTAAGAATAACAATTAATAATAATAGTAATAATAATTAATAATATTAATAAGTGATAAAGCCAATGTTAATATCTTAGAAATAATTTGTATATTTAATAATAATAACTATAAATTAAGTTAATTTACAAAATGGCAGGTAAAGCCAAATAAGATATCTAAAAATAATAATACAGTATTATTGACTAGGAAATATTACGGTTGTAGTAGTAACATTTTTGCTGAATTCAGGTTTTCCTTCATTCTTCGCTCTCTCTTTTCTTTTCTGTATTCGGCAGTCTTTCACCAAGTGTCCATTTTTGCCACAGTGACAGCAAGAAAGTTCTTTTCTTGGAAACTTGCCCTTAGATCTAAAGTTTTTTGCTTCTATCTCTTGATTTGGATCTTCCTCTATTCTCAATGATAAAAGCTTCTACTTGTAATGTGCTAAGGTTTTTCTTTCTGAGCTCTTCATTTAGCGAACTGGTTGCGATCAAACTCATGAAAACTTTGCTTTCTGACAAAGACTTAAAAAAATCACCAATGTCCCTAAGTAATAATAAAGTCTACAATTCATCATAAAGAACCATTTTCATAGAGAAAAGCTGGTTTAATTTGAACTTCATTTTAAGTGTTCGGGAAGCTCCATATATATTTGGAGTTAACTAACTTTCTAATTAAGAAAGTTTAGTTTTTTTTAGAAAGTTCAGTTTTTGAAGGACTTGGGGAGTTGCTCAAATTCTTATTAGTTTTTGAAGGGCTTGGGGTACCATCCCAAAGGACTAGCCTTCTAAGTGGAGTTGTCCAAATCCTTATATACTCATGACCATCCCCACGTCTAGCCGACGTGGGACTATTCGTTCGACCCAAATCCCAACAGTTTTGTTATGAGATGTGTTTCTTTCATAGAGGCTCTTCAACTTTTTCCAAAGTGAGCTTGATGTACTCTCTGGAGAGACGTGTACGATGTCAACCAACCATTGTCAAGTGAACCTAATAGTTTTTATTTCAAGTTTTTTCTAATCATCATCAATCATATCATTTGGTTTAGCCTTGTTACCTTCCAACATTGATGTTTACAGCGTAACAGATTTATCATTCTCAGCTTCTAGATCATCCAATTAGACCAGTTAAGGGGAGTCATGCGACTTGTAATGGTTTCATTGTTCACACATGCAACTAAAAACCTTAGATTATTTACCATTTATTGGGAAAATCAGTAGTTTCCCTTTCTATGTGTGAAAAATAAATGAATTAATATATCAAATAAGTGACATTAAGATACTAGTATTTCACGTGAAAAACCTTTTCGAAAAGAACCGCGAGACAAATCCAAGCAATTTCACTATTTCAACAAATAGTACAATCTTTCGAGTCTGATCCAGAGAACTTAAAAAATCTATAGTTCATAGAAAGTTGTATAGATTTTATCTCCACCATGAAAAATGCTTCTAACCTTATTAGAAAACCGAAATAGCTACTTTCTTACTCATTGCTTGGTGTAGCATCGTTGGTGAGAAATAACAAGGGTAGATGGCTCCTTAGGCTCAAATGAGGATTGCTGGCATCATGCGTGTTTTGCATGATAAACTATTTCACCAACCAATGAGACTGCGCCACCTAATCTTCACAGCCTAATCTTTACGAGCTAATCCATTTCACCTAATCTTGGTGTTTAATTTGAGATGGATTTACCTGACTCCTATCTGATAGCATTACGATCCCTCGACATCCAAATGGAAAGATCTGTGTAGATGTCTCAATATGCATTGTTTCTGGGAGGTTTCTCTTAGGCCAAGAATACATGAATTGTTCTTGAATGTTAATGCCCCACAATATGTAAATGCTAAAGAGATTGTGTGTAAGTGTTGATGTGAAAATGTAAACTTTACCTGTACTATATGTATGGTATCCTATATAGATGCAACCATTGTACTGTCAAACAGAAACTCCACAAATGTGTTCTTTTTCTGCAGAAATTGCAATTTTCCTTCGTGATGTATTCCTTATTTTTTTTATTTTCTTGGTTGTGTAACCCCGCTAATTATTACAATGGAAAGCCTATGCTTCTATAAATTCTTTTGTCAGTAATGTTCTACCACTTCAGGGAATTTCAACTGGTCGTAGAACTTGATCTTTTGGAGATACCTTTTCAAATTAGAGTTGTATTTGACAGTGGAACTCAATTTGATAGAAACTCTCATGAGTTAACGAAAACAAAACTGAAAGCAGAATTTGATAATGATTTCTTTACTCAACATGTACGCTTCAGATTTGGTGGAATACAATCCTGATTCGAAGAGACAGAAACTGCTGGTGATTCTTGAGCAACATCGATCACACTGGCCTGAGGAAAGCTGATGAAAGCAACCTCTTTCCAGTTAAGCAGATGGATTTTTTGAAGAGTTTGCCTAACTAGAAATGCCCGAACCTCAAACTGATGATGGCTTGATAGTAACTTTAAAGGACGTGAATTTGCCTTAGTTTTGTGTAAAGGCAGCACAACATTAATTCGGTTCTTGAGGGGAAGAGGTGCATTTCTGCAAACGATGAAACAAAAGAAGTGCACCTTTTGCAATCCCCTTCACAGAAAAAAGAATTGGTAGAAGAATCTCTCAGAATGTCACTTTTTGATAGATTGAATTACAGTTCTCTGTCATTTCTCTGCTGGTATCTGTTCCACAATATATAGGTTGCAGATGGTAGGGACCAATGGATAGTTTTCTATACCATAATAATTTCTTTGTTTTAGTTTAGAGTCTTTCCGAGTCTAGAAGAACTTTTGGAGATGTTTCTCTTTGGTTGCATGAGCTTAAACTGCAACTCAAAAAGGTACGCTCTCCCAACTAGATTTTTGTAGCAAGTCTTCTCCTGGTCAGGAATTTGGCTCCAGCTCAGAGAGTTGACAGCCTGTGGATGAAAACTTGTTGAGCAGATGCTCCTTGACCTCATTGATTTTGATTGTTGACTTGCCTCCATAAATGATAGCTTTCCTAAAACTCTTATATGAAGAAGGTAAAAAAACATAATAATAGAAGTGCTTGATCTTCATCTTCTGTCTTAACCTTTATTTTATCTAAATCATTGATAATAGAGAAAAATTCTGCAATGTGAGACTTAATAGGTGTACATTCATGCATGCGAAGAAGAAAGAGACACTGCTTCAGAATCAATCGATTCGCCAACGACTTCTTCAGATAGTGGTCCTGAAGTCGCTCCCACAACGAGGATGCTGTTTTTTCCGTAAAAAACTCATCTAACACTTTGTCCGCCAAGCAAAACTGAATAGCCATCAAAGCTTTCCCATCCAACTCTTACCAAGTTTCTTTCTTCATGTCTTGAGGTTTTTTCTCCTTCCTGAGTAATGCTTTCTTCAATCCGCTCTAGGTAAGGATGGCATTCATCATAATCTGCCACCTGCTGAAATTGATGATCCCATTGAACTTCTGAATATCAAACTTGATCGCAGACATCTTCAAGTTAACTTTACTCTGATACCAATTGTTGGGAAATCAGGGAACGCCCCCACGACCGGATCAACTGGGCGGCACAACGGAAACAAAACCATAGGATCTATTAAGACAATGTGAAGAAGAGAAGAAGAAGATATTTCAAAGTATATAGAAAGCCAACACACAATATAACGTGGTTCTGCTGATCAAACAGATTGTGTGTACGTTCACGGGAGAATGGAGGAGAAACTTTATTAAAACTTTGAGAATATACAATAAGAATTATTTACAACTTACGCTGAGAAGATTACAGCCCTTGACGGCCGCCAAGCACAATGAACCTTTGTGATTAGGCATCTCTCATAAATCTCTCACCTAAATGAATTACACCCTTAGGATTACAAATTCATTAGATTCTATTGGAATACATTGAAGGCTACTCCTAAGGGATTATTTATAGATCATAGAACTTTCCTAATTCTAAACAAACTCCGTCAATATGAACAATAACCGCCTCAGAATATAGAAAATTCGAATCCAACTCGGACTCAAAACAGATTCAGAAAAGGAAACTGCCAGATCCGACAATAGTAGACTAGAGCAGGGCATTAGTTGACTAACGACTAGTCCCAAATACTAGTCGACTACTCTGACAAATTCGAGAGCCCCCAACTCTCTGTGGCCAAGCTAGTCGACTACAATGTATTAGTCGACTAATCCCTGTGATTAGTCGACTATATCTAGTACTAATGACTATACCCGTGTACAGATTCTAATACATGTCTATTTTTTTATCTTCGAGTTTTCGGCTACCTTCACGACATATTCACGTCATAATCCTAAAATGCAAAGCTGTGCATTCACATCTTTTGACTTGCCAATGCCGTCTCACTTCTCACACTCTAAGGTTTACATCTAAGCCCTTGGACCTTAAACTTAACCAACAACATGACTTGAATCTGTTTAGAGTGCACACAATTAGTTAAAAGTACTCCAAAAATATTCTATGCAGTTCTATGGACACCCTAAGTTGCATATATTGTCGACTTATCCTCTTAGTTAAATAGCTTTCCATTAGTTTTTCTCCGTGCCCTCTTAGATAACACAATCCATAATAACTCTCTGATTTTTAGGCAAAACTGAGTTAAATCATGCCACTTGCTATTCAGATAAAGAGGAGATATCTAATTGTCAAGTTATGATCTGAGTAGGACTTCTACCTGATCTCCACACATGTTAGTATTATGGGAGTCTGTCTATGACACCAGCAACCCACAAGCATAACAATGGTGGTTCTGATGATGCCTGCTGCCATGCTGTGTGCAGTGGATGAGTAGTGAGCCAATAATTATACCATACCATGCATGTATGTGAGTGTTTTCTACTAGGCTTAATCTTTTCACTGTCCATAAGTTGTCTTTTCAAAAAAAATTGTTAGTATCACAACAAAGTATTGTAGTCCCAGCCATTGGTTCCTTTTGTCGCTTCACAGTTCAAAGTTCATAAGACGAGAGTGATAACGCGGTAATGGCTGCAATTTTCTGTCTATTTGATCCTAACATGCTGCCAAACTGTATAGTAACATGAAACTTTATTTAATTAGAACTTGCAAGTTCCTGTTGTTGTTCAGGGTCCAGAATTTGCAACCACAGTCAATTCAGTGACTTCAAAGAACCTTGTTATTTAGTGAATTACTGATTCTTCAGGCCAAGGTTGGATCCAGTTTTCAGAAGCTTTAACAGTACAATTCCGCATGCAAGTGAACTGTTCAAGTGGGATTTTTGCTGCTATCCAGTTGTGAGATTTTGTTATCAAATAATAATAAACAATTAAGTTCTTCACACCCTCTTCTACTCGATACATTTTAATTTTATTTATTTCGTTCTTTTCTGGAGATAATTTTCCAATAACAACCTGCAAGTACAATCAGAATCAATGACAGACCTCTACCGAACAAAAATCGTAATAATGTTGTTGTTATGCAGATAACGACACCAAGAAATAAAGAATTTCTTGTCTTTGGTTGTTATTCTGAAACATGGTAACATTGGATTGTTGCACATACATCAGTATTGTTTGAAAAATACAAGTTAATTCATTATTACCAAATTAACTTGGGAATAGAAATACAAATCCGAAGTTTGTGAACAACAAGCATCTTGAGGTGAACATCATTTGCCATTTGCAGATCATTGAAGGTAGCCCTTTTCAAATCCTGGATCACTATAGGTTATGATGCTTTTGTCAGATTTGGACGTTGGCGAATTGTCGATGAATGTTGTGGTGGTCAAAATTTGACCCATGGCAGGATCAAGACACGTGTCACTCGCCATTAAAATTTTCCAAAGACACTTGCAAGAAAAACCTCCGAGTAAGAGCAGCATCCAAAACATTCCCGAAACCATTCTCTTCTCCCGAGGAAATCAACTTTCCCGAGGGTGTTCACCCTCCCAAAGTCAGTTGTCCCGACTTGAGTAAGACAACCTCTGCAATAGATTCCACCAAATCTTCCCTATATTTGTGGAGTCATTTGCGTCATCAGATCATTTTATATTTCAAATATGGTCCATGGTCTCTATTTTACCGCAAACAAAAAGCAGCAAATATCACTCTCACAATCAAGAACACAATTCATGCCGTTACAAAAGATTCAACGTGTAGATCATGTTGTTATTGAATCACGCGTGACTCGCACAATCAACGGTAACCTCCGAGTATATAAGATATTGAGAGGGGACATAAATAGGAGACATCTTTTAACAGATATATTTTGACTGGAGATGTCTAGCTAGAAAAAGAGAATTGATCTCTGTAAAATCCACTATAATCCTCTGAAGAAAGTGAATTCTCCCTCTTCTCCACATGGTTTTTCTCAAATTGGATTTTTCACATGAAACCTGTGTCTTTACGATTGTTTCTTCGACTCACTTTTAGATCCAGGTTACAATTTGAAGTATAGATAAATTCCTTTTGGGATTTACCCATACATTTTTGGTGCTTTTATTGAGATCTGAGTCTCACGCTTAAGAGTTCTCCCTCTTCAACCTTCCTCAGATAGTCTCTTCCTAATCAATGATGGCCCCACGCAAGAAAGTGATCGGTGGCTCGACCTCCAAGGGAAAGGACAAGGCGACTGCCAGAGGCGCGGCCTCTAAGTGAATCAACAATCAACCGTTTGCAGAAGGTACCGCCTTCGCCACTTTACAGGAGCCATCTGTCGGCACCCAACCTCCACAATAACATAAAAATCAGTTGTTTCAGATGCTCCTAGAGAACGAAAGAGCAGACGAAGGAACAACAATAGAAATCAAATCGCGAGCGAGAGTAGATGATTCTCGATCGCGATAACATCCTTTGCGAACAAGAAGAGCTGAAACTGCTCAACCAACAGCTCCAGGCTCAAGTTGTCACCCTTCAAAACAGATCCACATGGGCAGAGGGCGATGCAAAGCATGGTACATCTCCAGATCTCCGCGTCCTCGAGGTGCTGATCCAGAAGCAGATCGTGGAGGCTAAGCTTCCCCGGCACTTGGTTTTGACTCTCCGCCTCCACAACTTCCCGCTTTTCAAGAACATCCAGGAGTGTGAGCTTCTAAGAAAGTTCTTGACTTTCACCTTCGATAGTTACACCTAAGCGAGTGATACAGTCCAACACATCTGCCATTTTCAAGACAAGATGGTACTTTATTTTCGGTACAACCCGGTAATGTTCCTTACATTCCCCTCTAGTCTTAGAAGTGCATCATCGGAGTGGTTCTACTCCTTAGCACCTTATTCTCTGCATAACTTCTCGAAGATCACCGAGGCCTTCCTCACGCAATACACTACTTGTCAAGAAGCCAAGAGGTGTAGCCACCAACTCCTTTCCATCAAAATAAGGCCATGAGACAGCCTCAAATCTTATATCAATTTCTTCCAGATCCAGCTTGCTAAAGTCTCTAATTGCAGAGAGAAAGTATCTGCACTCGCATTTATCAGTAGGTTACAAGTCACTTACCCTTTACACAAGTATCTCCTGAAGCACAATGTCCATAATGACTGAAGCTCTCTCTCGGGCACAACCATTCATCCAACCCTTCAACAAAGCCTAGTAAAGACAGAACGAAGTCAAAGTCCGCCCGCGAAGCTCTTGATTATGTTCCCGGCCGGCTTAAGAGGCAACCTCCCTACAAGAAGCAGGCATTTACCATAACACCTTCAAGTCCAATTCAGGGCTATAGGTAAGCAGAGTGTTTCACTTCATTAAAGCTCACGATCGATGAAGTCTTCAACACCTTCAAAGATTAACTATGAGTCAGACACCCAAAGTCGATCTAGCCCAATCCGTCATTGACCGGGTCAAAGGAGTACTGCTTATTCCACGACTGCAAAGGACACCAAACCATCTATTATTGGGCCCTCTGAAGATGTTTGGAAGAGCTCATCTAGCAAGACTTCCTCAAGGAGTACGTCCTCACCCCGTGAAAATTTCGTGAAAGACGAACGCCCCATCTTCTGAAGAGCAGAGCGCGATCGCTCAATACCGGACGATCGATTAAACTGCCAGACTCCTTTTCAGATGGTGTACACCCTTCTGAACCCTCTCATTATATTGCATTTTAAATAAATATTGATCCATGATTTACACTTTGCATATACAGCCATCAAGCGTTTGCCCTGATGATAGGATTTTCCCCCGCTCAGAGGCAACCATGACAATCCTACGACGATTGGATGTGCCTGACTCGGGGGTGATCTTGGTGACCATCCATCCATGATGCTCTGATGATGAGATTTTTCCCTACTCGGAGGCTTGTTCGTGATCTTCTGTTGATGGGATATGCCCTCGCTCGGAGGATCACGTTTGTACACTCCTAGACGGGATGAGCGCCGACATGAAATTGTTAACATAGATGCCAACATACATCCAACCACTTGCCCTGATGATGGGATTTCCTTCACTCGGAAGCAGCCAAGAAAACCCCCCGATGATGGGATGCTCCCCCACTCGGAGTTCATAACGCGGTGTTGGAACCCGCCCCATAGCGCAACGTCGGAACTTGCACCGGGATGGGGTTTCCCCCACTCGGTATCCATAGCGCGGCGTCGAAATCCACATCGAAATGGCATTTCCTCCACTCTCTATCCATAGTGCGGTGTTTGGAACCCGTTCCATAGTGCATTGTCGAAACTCGTTCCATAGTGCGGTATCAGAACCCGTTCCATAAAGTGGTGTCGGAGCTCGTACTTGCCTACGGGCCTTTCTTGATCGTTCTACGAAAGTCGAAACCCTCCGTAGTGTGATTTTCCCACCTGGAGTCTCCCACTCTGCTGTTGGGATTTTCCCTCTCAGAGCCTTAGTCTGTTCTGCTGATGGGATTCCCCCCACTTGGAGCAGGCAAGCCCACGGGCTCCCCTCATCTGAACTTAGGACCGATGAATACATACATACATATTCCATTGTGGAACTTCTCTCATATGGGAGACAGCTCCGTTGACGGAAAATCCTCGCACGAGAGGACAACGCCGCTGTTGGGCTTGCTCCCACACTGGAGGTACCGGATCATTAACCGAGTCGGGGCCTCTATTCAAAATAGACACACCTAATCTGTTGTTGGGATTTTTCCTACTTCAAACCGACTTTCCTGCATAAGCTTCTAGACTATGGTCATGCGCGGAATCAGGTATATTCTTGAGGGTTTACTTGTTTGAATTATCTCCTTGATGTACCGAACTCACATGGTCATACGTTCAATGATTTTCTAAAGGCAAGACATAAATACACAACTGTGGGATAAATTACCACTCGGAGATTGTACGCAATCATTCCTTGAACATCTCAAAAATCGAAATCAATTCCTCGAACATGCATACACTTTCAAACAATGCAAACAACAGCAAATCAGGCAAGATTTAAACAGACGTCTCTATTTCCATTCCAAAATCACTTTCATTACAAAATTTTCCCGATTATGTCGATTCAATTACATTTTCGGTTACATCTTACAAGAGTAATACGGGGTCTATTACATGTTTGCATTTACTTTTTTGAAAAACAAAATATATATATATATATATATATATATATATATATATATATATATCCTGACTCAAACTAGCCAAAATTCGTGATGCTGAAGCAAACAAAGATCTATCAATCGGGGAACACTTCAAGCAAGCGCAATCCTATTACTCACGCCACAAAGCTTAGGGAGGTTCCTGTACAAAAATAAGAGGTCCCGTAATGGAGGACTGCCTCTTTCTCCTCGAGTATAGCATGCCCCCAAGGCAACAGACTATCCCGTTCACAACATGCAAGAACATGACGACATTGCATCACGGTCCTTCCATTTCGAACAGGTATCCAGGAAGGGGCGCCTCATCATCCCGGTCATCCACCCACATTTGTTTCCCAGGCTCTCTTTAAGAAAATAGTCTCCCAGCGCGAGGACTGCGAACCCAGCCCGAAGCGTAGAGTCCAAGAAGTGACAATAACGATGGAATCAGGATCCAATACCATTGCCACCTGGGCAAATCCTCACTCTGTCCGCACTGCCACCAGAAGATGATATGTTTGAACAAATCAAGTCAGAGCTTGAGCGCAATCTATTCCACCCTAGTTGCGAGACCTTATTACAGGAATCGAGATTCCATAATCAGGTCATCACGACAACCAAAATTACATGGCAAAGGGCCAATACAACGCAATCACTATCTTCATCATTTACATCCTCTGAATCTTCTTCTTCCATCGAGCGAAGAGAGAACAGCAACTCAATCCACCAGAGCAAGAAATATCAGGGGCAGAGAAAAGTCTTCTAAAGATGGGCCTCCCACTTTCAAGGTACTTCCTATTTATAGTCACAGAAGCTGAATTGCCTCGAATTCAAAACTTTTACATCTGCAGACATGATTTTAATCCCGAATTTTTCGGCTTGTCAGATCGATCAGAATCGATTCAATCCTGCCACATGATATCCTCCATTATGAATTCAAGATTTGGGTCATTAATTACCCAGCTATCTTTATCAGTTTTCAAAAAGAGCACAGAGTACTAAGAGGCATTGACCAAGACCCTTCATATTATCAATGACGCCTTAACTTCTCGAGTCAGGACATACTCATCCGCTTCACTCTTTCCCCTCGAAGTCGGGAGAAATAGGAAGCGGAGGGGGCATCTGTAAATCTGACCCACATCAAAATCAAGTCATGTGTCACTCGCCTTTAGAATTTCTCGAAGACACCCATAAGGAAAACCTCCGAGTAAGAGCAGCATTTAGAACATTCCCGAAACCATTCTCTTCTCCTGAGGAAATCAACTTTCCCGAGGGTGTTCATCCTTCTGAAGTCAGTTCTCCCGACTTGAGTAAGACAACCTCTGCAATAGAGTTCGTCAAATCGGGTCTATATTTATGGAGTACTTTGTGCCATCAGGTCATTTCATATTTCAAACATGTTCTACGATTCCTATTTCACCGCGAGCAATTACAAAAAGCAGCATATATCACTCCCGCAATCAAGAACACAATTCATGCCATTACAAAAGATTAAAACGTGTAGGTCGTGTTGTTATTGAATCACGCATGACTCACACCATCAACAATAACCCCCGGGTATATAAGATTTCAGAGGAGACATCAATAGGAGACATCTTTTAACAATTACATTTTAACTGGAGATATCTAGCTAGAAAAGGAGAATTGATCTCTGTAAAATCCACTGAAATCCTATAAAAATAGTGAAGTCTCCCCCTCCTACTCATTTCTTAAATTGGGTTTTCACATAAAACATGAGTCTTTGCGGTTGTTACTTCTATTCACTCTTAGATTCATATTATAATTTGAAGTGTAGATAAATTTCTTCTGAGAATTTATCCATACAAATGTTTAGGACCAGAAGTGAAGTAGGGCAGAGGGATAGCAAAATCAGAAGGTAGAACACATCCCCAGCACAATGTGATGCAAATGGCCCAAGACTTGTATGACCACAAAAGTATCTTTGTTTCTTCACTTGGAGATGAGTTGTATGAATTGACAGATCCAACACCAAATCTCCCAGTTTCTCCATCATACTCACTTTTGCTCTCTCACATGCTAGCCTTTGATGGTGAGAAAGCACAAACACAATGCAAAATGTGACAAACAGAAAAAAATTATTTGCCATGATAATTTGAGCAAAAACTATCTTGTGCTACTTGTTCTGCAGCTGGACATCGCAAAATTGGAAAGTGACAATCTTCACACCAAAATTCCATCATGCTGCACATCTGTTTCTTATTCTTATCACATTCTCAGAAAAAATCTGCATCCAGAGATCTGCATCGAAATGGTAAGCCCAACTCAGCACCCAAATACAGAGCAAACACAACACTAAAAATTCCAATACACATGTTTCCTTTCTTCTTTATCATATTACTTGCATTAATAATTCCTACAAATCAGATTTCAATTGTTGGTATACATGGTGAAATCGTTTCGAGTTTCCATATGGATGTATGCCTTCACCGCAAATCTATTTAATAGGACGAACCTGTTCCCCGAGTTCTCTGATGCTTGTGACACTTCTGATTGAAGCACTGCCCCGTTATCGCCATTTCCCCAAGCACTGACAAAGTGAGGGCTCAGGCATAGTGACCCACGTCGAGGTCCCAGCTGCTTCTCACACAGCCACTCTCCTCGTTGTAGGCAGCAGAAGGGAGGAGTCACACTGTGCTCCATCAAGCAATAGAAAGAATTGACCACCAACAAATGCAAAGTTACTATCTAAAACTATCTGCATTGCAGACCATCTGCAGCTGAGATGAGCTCTGCGGGTTCAACCCACCACCATTGTGCTGCTGCTGCTGCTGCTTGGATCTGGAGAATGACGGTGACGAAGGCATAGGCTGAATGAAGGGCTGGTGGAGATTATGGGGGTTGTACTCTGCTGGAAGAGGAAATATGGAGGGAGGCTGAATGAGAAGGGGAGAAGAAGAAGATGATGAATCATGCTGCCGCCCATTCTGCTGCCACTTCTGCAGGAAACCAACCGGTGGCCCGTAATGGGCTAGATGGGCCTGCCACATTAGCTGCTGCTGCTGCTTTGTGGCACCCCCTGCTGATTGGCCCATATGTGACCCATACAACTGGCTGCTGGCCATGTAGGTTGGTAGCTGCAGTTGTACCTACATTTACCAAATAACCAGCATTTTAAACGCTCGTTTGGGATCTTAAGTAGCAGTTGGAGAACATACTATAAATGTAAGGAGCAAGCTTGACTAAGTACCATCCATTTGGGATCCCAATGGCCACACAGGAATTAAAATAGCCTTCAGATGACAGGTACAGGCTCAGGGATCTTTTGTCCAGTGATGGGATTTGAATCCAGAAAGGGATTCCCAATTTTTTTTTTTTTTTTTGAAGCAAATAAATATAAACAAAAAATAACAGATATAAAAATTCGACAAGCAGAACAGCATGCATGGGATCAATTGGAAAGAAACCTAACAACGAATAACATCAGCAAATGATCCAAACAAGTACTTCTGAGAAGCAGCACTAACAAAACAGTCACAGCAATTTCCAGTGATTATAAATTCTGGTTTCTGAGGTTATTTATGCATAAATCGATTAGTTTAAGAATAATTTGGAGTCCAAGGAAGATATATATGTTAGTAAGAAAAGAAAAAGGGAGAAAAAGTTGAAAGATCTAACTTCGTCAGCTTAAAAGTCAATCAAGTAATGAAAGCCAGGAAAAGAGATCACACCTGCGGAGTAGCTCCGGCTGCCAACTGCTCCTGGTACTGAGAAGTATAAGAACCTTGAGGAAATGTGAAAGGCATAGCATGGTTGGGAGGGTAAGAAACGTGGAGCTGCCCTGAGGACTTCATTCCATTCTGGGAACTCTTTGCATCACCACCAGCAGACAAAGATAGAAGATCACAACCCTGTAAACAACGCTCGTGCACTTGTTAGGACAAGCGCAAAGGAGGAGATGAAATCAATAAACCAGTAGGACAGTAATCACCTGCTTTTGTGGCGCGTAGGCCCCAGACAAGGCAGCTGCCTGGTGAGCTTGTAGAAGCCTCCCATCTTGCATCATTCGATTTCTAGCTTCCAGTATACTCCTCTCTACTAGGGAGGTACTGGATGGAGGAGGAAGCATATCCTTCCTCGACCTAACAGACTCACCAGATGTTGGCAAGCTACAACTTGTTCCCTCCTTGGCCTTTGATTGGTTAGCTTGTGGCAAGGATGGCTGCTTTTTTTCTGCTTTCTGATTAACTCGGATGAGATGGCTTATGCGAACATGAGTAATACACCTACTACATGACCGCTTCTTATCAGCTGGCATCAGGGAAAGCTGCCCAAAAGAATCAGAATGACTGAAATAAGTAAACTCTACTATAAATAAGGAAGAGATATGCCAATGTAGAAATGCTGTCCAATGCAAATGCCAATCCACCAATGTTATAACAGACTGATGATTTAGAAGTGCTACTATTTGGGAAAAAGTGGTGCAACAAAATAAATTTGAACAAATTCCAGAAGCAAATCTTTAATATCAGAAGATAAGGAGGTTTATATAAAAGAAACAACTAGCATGGCTAGACAAATTAGCATTAGACTGCAGAATCCACCGGGTCCCTGTTGGTCCACCTGAAACAAGCAGGCATTCTCAAGAAGCCGACTCAAACGGGACAGAGAATCAGCCCTTGTATTTCTCACAGGTCCCACCACAGACTGCGACCTATCAACTAATAGCAAGCACTTCCCTAACTGTTTCTATAGAGAGAGAATGGAGTGTGTGCCTGCAACTCCTTTTCTCCCTTTTCTGGAAAATAACTGCAAACCAAGTGCCACTGCATGTATGTCGCGCAAGAAAAACTACAGTAAAGCAATATTGAAGATATAACTAGCATCATGTCAAAGCAGTCTCCGAAATGACTACAAACAGAGACACCTCTTCAAGGTTCAAAATAAGTTTAGAAGAGAGCCTCAGAAAAAAATAAATAAATAAGTGCTATATATAATCAATGGGCCAATAGAAAAAAAGGGTTGGACCACATCTGATAAAGAATAAACAACTTTCATTTCTCTACAGCTTAATCTTAACTATAGAACAAAAACAATATAAGAAACAAAAGAGAGGTAAAAACCAGGTGATGCAGGAAAATAAAAGCTTTACTATTTCCCGTGTAACTCCTCTGAGAAAAAGTAAGAACAAGAAAACCATCTTCTAAAGAGCAACATTTACCTTCACACTGGGAAGACCATTCCTGCCACCAGGTCGTCCCGAAACAGTAACAGAATTGGGGTACACCACAGCTTACTTGAAGAAGGCCTGAGTAAGTAAACTAAAGTTAGTTGGCATCCTGAAAAGAACGAATCACAAAAAAACTGCCCTAAGAAATTTTATACAAGGCCCAATATCACAGCAAAGAAGGCAGTTGGAATTACACTATCAACTTCTCATGACCTCTGCTATGTAATGGAGGCTGCAGATCAGGAGCTGGTTCCAATAAAGAATTGAAATCATGGAATAGTCAGAGAACAGATAAGAAAGAATCCATGCAAATAAATAGCTTCATGTTGCTTGAAAAATCCATCAGTAACTTTATTTTGTTTAAAACAAAAACCTCCTAACAACTGATTAGCTACCTTTCCGACTAATATCATGTGAAACACGTTCAGCCTTCTGTTTTAAAGACTGCAGATCATGTTCCATTGAATCGGGTCCAAGCTGAAATAAGCATATGGACAATAAATTCAGATATTCACATAATTCCAAAAAAACTAAAATATGAATTCCAAGGTATTGAAGCATTACTGGCCAAAGTTCTTGTTTCCGAACTAAAAGGGCATCCAATTGCATTGGCTGCAACATTCTGCAGGTGAAATAATCCAAAAAAAGTCAGAATGGGCAATTTAAGCAGTATGAGGTTAACTGAACCACAACCAAACTAAACCTCAATGAGCATGGTTACCCACCCATTTCCAGGGAAATACTGTAAGGAAGCTCCCGGAGGATTGGATATGTTCAAAGCATCCTGTAAATTTCTAACACCCTCTACTAGTTCCCCATTAGACGAAAGCTTCCTGAGGGAGTCTGGCTCTGGTTGTGAAGTCGCATTTGCCTCTGCATCCAACTTCTGACTAACAGAGGCAGCAGTTGGTTGCTCCTTTGCAGAAGGATCAGCCTTCACGGCTTCAGGAGAATTTTCTACGCAAGGGAAGGGATTTGTGACTTAGGCACTATTGCATGGAACCAAAAACTTTGTACCCTCCTCTTTTGAAGCCATTAAATCAATTGATTCATTCAGTATAGCTACTCTAAAAATTTATTCAAGTTGTATATTTCAATTACTAATGGGACAAAAATGAAAAAAACAATGAGCCCAAACCTTCAAGAGGAGAAGCTGAGGGTGCCTTTTTCTCTGTTCTCTCATCTAGCAATCTCTCATCTTCTTTGTCTTAATTGGTTTGCTAATTGTGATGAGACTGGCCATGGAAGTCAAAGCCTCAGCAACTTCTTTCTCATCTTTTGTGAGTTCACCTAGCTAATTGAACAAAAACAGCTAAACTTTCAAAACCAACAATCCAGAAATACGAAGACAAGCTTACCAAATGAGCTAATATATTAACCAACCATCTTTTGTTTGAAGCTTTCTGCACTAGAGCCGTTGAACAATGGGGTTCCATTGAAAGCATGTTGTCGTCTGTTCTTTGTATCCGAGGATGGTGGAGATGCTGAATGGCTGATGCGTTTAATGGCTTAAGTACAAGAAGAAGAAAAAATAAGTTGAAACAACTACTGACTTCATGAGTATATATTGCTGACAATAAAACAAAATAATAAATAGCTACAACATCTAGCTTGATATATGAGATGAACAAATAATGAAGTTTGCGGGACTTGTACTGTAAGTTGAACAGTGATCAACTCATCAGTATCAGCAGAACCTAAATAAGACTACTGCTTTTGTAGTGGCAACAAGGGGAAAAAAAATAGAATAATGAGACATAACCACAGAAGAAAAGTAATCAGTTCTGATTCATAAAACCATCTAGTGTGAGAAGGGCTAGACTAAATTAACATATCCGAAGCGAAAATTTATACTAATGAAAAAGGTGAACATTGCATGGAATCCTACATACCTGATCGTAATCTCCTTGGCACCAAAACAGGATCCACAGGAGCATAAACTTCTGATACCTTACATTATTGTTAAAAAAAAAAAAAATTAAGAAGAAAACAAGGAATCAGGAATAAGGAAGCTAGAAAGCTGATTAAAAGGGATACAAGCATTTGTATACATGGGGAGAAGCAAACCAACCTTTCTTTCTTGGAGCTTAATTCTCTTCCTACTGCTAGTACCATTGGCATTCAGTGGCAAATGTAAAATATAACCCTCCTCCCCCACGGACGCAGCAGCACCACCACCATTGCATTTGTAATCCATCCTATCCTCCTCTTTCTTGTCACCGGAACTCCACTTCAATCCCTTACCCCTCTCTCTTTTACAACTCTGCATTGCATATCCATCTCCTCTGCCATTACTGTTATTATTGGAACCTGTAAAGTATACAATTTTAATCATAAATCTATAATGACCAACACAAAAGATAAACAATTCATTTTATACTAATTTGGGTGCAAATCAGAGTTGAAACTGGAAAGGTCTGAGACTGAAAGAAAAGTTAAAGGAAACTGCACAACAAATTCAAGGCTAAAAAGTATACAAAGGAAGAAGGAAGACACTACCAAGACATGAATCCATTAAAGGTTTCTCCTTTTTCTTAACTAAAGAGAAACAAAAGCACCTGCTCGTCTTGGATGTAAATTAGGATGCAAGAAAGGGGCATTTAGGGAATATAAAGTAACTAATAGGTGGAGATAATTTAAGGGTAGTCAAGGTAGAGAGCTTCCTGCTAAAAGGGGAAAAAGAGTGGAGAAAGATACTATTACTTGAACCTGAAAAGAGAAAGGGAAAGAAAAAGAACCAAAAAAAAAAAAAAATCAAAAGTATGATATTAATCAACTCAAAGAGGAGGCTTAAAATAAGAAATAATCAAATTCAACTAAGAATCTCTTGTTCAACTATCAAAACAAGAAAGAAAAACCAAAGTTTGCTCATCTGGCTGTAAATTAGTGGGCTGAAAAGGAGCACTTTAGGGAATTACAAGGTATGAGTTGTGATTAGCATTAGTTTCTGAGATAGAAGAAGAATATAAATAAAAGAAGATACATTCTTCATCAGGAAACCTCAAATAAAAGAAAAGGATGGCAAAATTAATCATTTAGTAATCACCTGAGAATCTATAATATAGAGAGAGAGAGAGAGAGGAATCAATAAATTCCATTACCAAAGTCCAAACCTCAAATTAAGAAAAACAAAACGCACTATTAAGCAAATCAAATGACATGACACGCCGAGAAACCCAAGATGGAAACAAAAACCCATCATAGATCCCTTCATTTTCTATCAAGCCAGAAACAAAAAGAAAAAAACTATTCCCTCGTCAGGCTGGAATTAGGATGCATGGATAAGGGCATTTCGGGAATAAAAACATAGCGTAATTATTTGGTTAAAAAAATTGGCACTTGAGGAAGAAGATGAGGAAAGAAAAGCCCCCTGCTGAAAGTAAATTACACAAAAAATAAAATCTAATATTAGAAAAAGAAGAAGAAAAAAAGAGAAAGGAAAGCCACAACAAATAGAAAAACTGACCCAGACGAGATAAACTCCAACGCTGAGGATGAAAACAAAAACCCATTAAAGATCCAATCCTCATTATGTCAAAAATAAAAACAAACGCTACAGTCAGAGCATGGGGCATTTAGGGAAACAAAGAAAAATAGTACCTGAAGGCGAAAGAGAGGAGGAAGAAGATGAAGGGAAGAACCGAGCGCCGATTCTCTTCAAATCTGAGCTATTCTCTTTCTCTTTGTCCAATCCAATCCAACATCGATCGCCCAATCCAATAATTTCTCTATAAACCCAAATCAAAGAACAAAAAGCCCAAGAGAGTACATTATAGGGAGAACTTTTGGAAAGCAGTACGATCTCTGTTATTCTTATCTAAAGCTCTGATCTTTTCTCAAAGACTTGCTAGGAGTGGGGGTGGGGTGAGATGCTCTGGGTGAGGGGAGAGTAATGGAAGAATCGCATGAGCGGAGGGGCTTTTGTTTCTTTCTACTTTTCTCTAAATTAGCATTTTATATTATTTGTAAAAAAAGTATTTTATTTAAGAGGGAAAAAAATCTATTTATATCTCAAATATCTATCTTTATTTTTCTCTCTTTGATTGCTGACTGACTGAGCCAACTAATGCCGTCGCAGAGATCCATTAAGGCACAGAAAAAAGGTATAAAATCAGAGGACAAAAGGAGGAAAAAAAAGGAGTTTAAAAAAAAGGAAAACGGAAGAGAAAACTTTAATCTTTCGTTATGCAGAGAGAACTAATAGTAAAAAACCCGCTGAGTTCCCAAAATCATTGGCTAATTAAGAAAATATTTAAAAAGAAAGAACCCATTTCTGCTACGATTTTAGATCCTTCAAGACCGAATTGAACACAGAGAGTAAAAAACCCAGCATCTGAAAACTGAAGAAAATCGAAAAAAAATATTAAAAAAATCCAGAGGTCAAACAATTCACAATTCCAAATCCCAAAACTGATCAAAAACCACAAAACGAAGATAAGAACACGTCTCTATCCAGCACAAAACAAACCAAAATCCATCGAAACCCAATACAAAAATCAACAAAAGAAACCAGTAAAATCACCTCAAATCCCAGAACCCACAGCACCCATCACTATCATCAAATCCGCCCCCGAATCCAATCAAAAAACGAAAGATCCATCTTTCTTCTGCCAAAGAAACCAGAACCATTATCTTTTCATTTAAAAAAAAAACACCAAACAACAGCTAGAAGCCTACATGACATCTAGATGATAATAAAAGAAAAGCTTAAAGAATATACCCTTTTTCTCTTCGCGAATCCAGATGCGACTGCTCTAAATTCTCACTCACTCTCTCCAAAAATTTCTCCAACAAAAAAAAAAAAAAAGAAGGAAATTAATTTGGACGGAAAAATCGACGCTTCCCGTTCTCCAGTAGCGCGCTTCTATCTATTCTCCTTCCCGAAACGGCCCACATTCCTCTCTTTTATATTCCACGTCAGGAGCAACTGACGGCCCAGATCCTCCCTCGCCCCACCAACGGCCGGATCTCGTTTGGACCGCTCTCGCCACGTCGGACTCCCCTCGCCGACTCGTAGCCACAGCTGCCGCTCGCGGTCCCCATCCACGTCAGCAGCCGCTTTTACTGCTCTGGGGACGGTCGTGATCTCTCCGGACCGGTGGCTGGGGCCTTCCGCACCGTCAGACCATTTCGCGGGCCCCACGCGGGTCTCGCTGTCGGATGGGGACGGTTCGGGTAAGCGAAAAAATGGCCCGATCCGACGGCCAGGATGTGACAGGGCCCGCGGGGGCCTGTGAACTTTTTCAGTTAAAATAATATAATCTGTGGGCCCCCTGCGCTGTGGTTCCCACACTGGGGGATTGTGAGGGGGATGAAGGGTTAACGGTTGGGTGGAGAAAGTACTGATGCTGGCTACTGGTTGTTGTTAGAGATGGAAAGATGATGAGATAACTTTTGTAATTAAGATTTCTATATTGAAGAATTAATTATTAATTAATGCTATTGATTTATTAATTATTAATTATTGCTCTTAATATTGTAGAGGGTGGACATGGTATAATATCGGTGCTTTGGAGGCAAGTATGGTTGCTTTTGGGGCAAGTATGGGAAAAAAAGGGGGTGGAGATAAAACAATGAATTTGACCGGCAATCATATGGGATAGGTTTTGAATGTTGTTAGAAAGTTAGTATCAAATTTTCTCTCCCTGGATTCATGTCCGATGTTGTCGTCAAAACCCTACATCCAGTGTGGCGAAGGTGGTTCCCTCGACTACTGGGGCCACCCAGCAGGTTGGGCCTTCGAGCCCAAATAAAAAAAAACCCGGCATAGTTCAAATAATTATGGGAAAAAGCCCTCATGGAAGACTTTGGTAAATTTCCAACCCAATCTCATAGGATTCTCTTGAGCTTTGATCCAACCCCAACTTGGCTTACTGTTGGCCTGGGAAGTGGCAATAGAGGTTGGTTTGTGTTCATTAGCCAGGAGCCCCTTTCATCCTTGTCGTCGGCCTCTTCCCACCCTTCTCCAGGTACTAAAGCCACAACTACTACACTACAGTGACACTTGAGAAAGAGAAAGTTGCAATTGCTCGGGCTAATGCTTCTCCAGCAGCCATTGTGTTACCGCTGGTTAATGTGACGATGCGAGATTCTCATGACACTTCAATTGCTAGGAAGCAAAAGGAAAAGAGATAGTTTCTATTTGCTTACGCATGTTTAAGCCGACGACAAAATCCTCTTCCCAACAATCAAAAATATATGGTAAAGATGACTGTAGCTTCCAAATTCAACTCCACTTCCTATCCAAATGTCTTTCTTGCAACTCTACTAGATGAAAGTACACCTAGAGGGGGTGAATAGGCATAGTGCTAATCTAATGACAAATGATACGGAATTAAAAACTTAATTGCAAACCCACAACGTATAACTAAGAGTGAGTCTGAATTCTCAGTGAAGGACTTTGAAACTACTCCTCGAGTTTCTGCTAAACTAAGAATTGAGGTGCTTCAATTACTTTCTTGGTTGAACACAAGTATGGGCACACAAACTATATCTAATATGTATATGAATATGAACATGTAAAGCAATGCAAGATATAAGAGAGAGATAGAGAATAGATTAAACGTAAATACAGTGACATGTTTCGAGGTTTGAGCCAGTGCTCTACGTTCCCGCCTTCACACAGAAGGATTTTCACTATGTCCACACATAACCTTCCACAAAAGGACCTCCACTGAGGAATTACAACTCAATACCGAGAGTACACAACTCCTCTCTCAAACACAATCACCCTCTACACAAGAGGTAAGGCACAAAGCCAAAGCAAAGAAAAGAAATACAACTTGGTGATCAAATGATCACAAACAACTCTTAGTGATCTTGAAAGATCACAAACAATTTTTCTTACAATACAAAAATCCTAAAGGTAGATTTGAGATGATAGCTTAAGTATATGAGAAAATAAAGTATTTGAAAAAGAAATAACAAAGAAAACTCTTGAGAAAAAACATTTGATAGATATATAAAATGAAGAACAAAGCAAATTTTCCAAATATAGTTTTTCTTTGATTTCCAAAAAAATTGAAAACAAATAAAGATAGAGAATTTTAGTACAAAAACTCTTTTAAAAACTTTACTAAAAACACTTGAGAAGTGGAGAATTTTTTGTTCTTAGAAATCTTGTGAAAACAGGCCAAGAGAACTCATATTTATAAGATTCCCAAATATAGCCATTGGGGTCCAGAATTAGGCCAAAATGGACTGTCAGTTGACCGCCCGGTCGATCGACCAACGGTCAGATTTTTGAGTGTCGGGGTTGTCGGTCGATCGATCGGTCGACGGCCCCCAAGGCTAAGCCTATCGATCGACCATTCGGCCGACATGGCAAAAACCAGAGAGCTCCCTCTCTGGGTCGGTCGAGTACCCGGTCGACCGGGGTCAAATCAGAGAGCAGACTCTCTGGATCGGTCGACCACTCGTTGACCACTAAAGCCTATGCGTGTTGGTCGACCGGTCATTCGACTGTTAGCAGCACAAAATCAGGGTTTAGATTATGAAATGTTGGCTTTTTAAATAACCCATAAAATCCCATACATCACAAAAATCTACAAAAATAAGTTCATGTAAATATTTGAAGTACAAATATGAGTGATCAAAATCAACACATATTACAAAGTATTTGAACTATTTTTTAGGCTTGAAAATTTGGCTTTAACCCAAAAATTGTATTTTTCAAAACTTAGAATTTTGAAATGAAAATTCGTTTTCTCGAAAAACTTGTATAAGTACAAAAATAAGATATTTGAAACACATATGAAGCATAGTGTGTATGAATAGAATCCAATACACATTGTAAAGATATATCTGTGTTTTTGAGAATAAATCTCAAAATAAGTTTTGACTTTAACAAAACTTAAAAACATGAATTAGATACATCAAGATAAGTTTTTGGACAATATGAAATAATATGTATTTGAATGAAATTCAACATACAAATAAACCATGTAAACTTGTTTTGATTCTATCTATTCAGGAAAATGAAACATGTTTTCTGAAAAATAGAAATAAAACGATTAAACCGAACCCAAAACTTTTGAACTTGTGTAACGACCCGATCTCGTAGGTACGGGGACGCCACTACGACGTATATACACAGGTCAGAGATATCCTCACGTATATACGCTAAGCATCGGTACAGGAAAGAATCAAAGTGTGGAAGCACAGTGGTCATATACATTCCAACAGAAAAGTACAAGTACAAGTACAATGTTATCACAAAGAGTGATACAATATTATAGAATATTACATCATCAGAAATCACAAGGTATATGATACAGAGAGATACACATAACAAAAACTGAGAAGTGCTGTGACGCCCCGATCTCGCGGGTGCGGAGACGTCACTACGACGTATATACGCAGGTCGGAAATACCCTCACGTATATACACTAAGCTTCAGTATAGGCAAGAATCAGAGGCGGAAGCACAGTGATAAATATACATCCCAACAGAATAATACAAGTACATGATCATCACAGAAAGCGATACAATATTACAGGAATATTACATCACTAGAAAATACAATAGTACAATACATGAAGGATATACAAAATAAAAGCTGAGAGATAATCACGATACGACAAGAGGGCCTCGAGAGCCAAACAGAAGAAAAGCTGGGAGGAAGAACTATGACGATGTTCGAGCTTCTGCTGCACTCCAATCACCACGGGAGGATCCGTTGCGCACTCTGATCAGCTACAGCAAGATCACTATGGTCCAGACTCTAGGATCTGGACATGAGAATCCAGGATTGTCAGATTTAAACCCGCGAGTACATATAGTAAAGCCAGATTGCGTGCATAGCAGGTACACGTGTACATGATCAAGCGCGTGGGCCAAGTATGCAGGTACAAGTAATAACAAATAACATAAGGGAAATTAAAGGAATGACAGTAAATCATATATATCGATGAATTTGAAACTGAAAACATACATGGAAGGCAGTATGAAGAGCATAGGTACATATAAACATGCGGTAAAATAAGTTAAATATTCGATAAATATAAGTATGGACAAAACTAGTTGTACAATCTCAGATTATGCATTCACGGGACAGATACGTCAAGGGGATAATCTAAATAAGGAAACCCTTATCTATATACCACATATTCATGTCGCCATCGTCTAAATTTATACAACTTGAGTTGCCCTAAGAGTAGCAGAACTATAGTATGTTTAGAGTAATCATCATATGTCATAAAGTAAGGTGTTAACTTAGGGCATAATACTATAACTAAAATATAAAGGTGTTGCATTTTAATTTATCTAATAATAATAATCAGTACATTTTGATATTTCAATCGCCTCCCTACCAGCGCCTCATATCACCGATAGTCCATGCTAGAGCTCGCACTCTGTAGAACTTATCCGGGTCTGATATGTGAGTATCAGGACTCGAACAAAGGAGAAACCAAATATCACACATTCCTAACATTATTACTGTTTGGTTTTTTTATGTTATTCATCCGATTCATATGATTTTGTATGTACTACCGGCACACATACATCCACTTATGAATAAGACGAGTTATTATTTGGAACTGATAAATCTGATGGCTCATATTTATAGTGGGTTTCGTCTCTGCCCGGGACTAGCTCAGTAGCTCAGTAGTACAGGCTACTACTTCCGGGGACTTATCATTACGTGCCCCACACGACACTTCAGATTCAGGCTACTGCTTCTGGGGACTTATCATTACGCGCGCCCCACACGACACCAGAAATATCACCATTATAATATGACATCATACTGGTTTCCATCAGTTTTCCCCATCCTAGTGTAGCTGAGTAGTAATTTTATTATACATATATGAATAGCCCCAAAGATAATATCCACAAGTGTATACAGTATAACATAATTATCCAACTACGGGAATTAACAGGGGTAATATCAGGAGTATAATATCAGGAGTCACCCTTTTCAGGGGTTCAGGAATACAGGAGTTCAGGAGCACAAGAGTTCATGAGTACCAAATATCTGGTAACAGTATAATAATCATGCCAAGTCCCCGAAAAAGTAATAGTCATGAATATGCAATATATTATATGTGCATAATATCAAGTCAAGTGTTATTATATCAGGTGTCAGGTAGCAGGCGATAAATAGCATGGCAAGTAACGGTATCAGATATCAAATAATAAGTATAGCTTGGCAAGTACCGGTGTCGGGTATCATGTGTCAAATATAGCATGGCAAGTACGGTGTCGGGTATCATGTGTCAAATATAGCATGGCAAGTACCAGTGTCGGGTATCATGTGTCAAATATAGCGTGGCAAGTACCGGTGTCGGGTATCATGTGTCAAATATAGCAGGTCAAGTATCAGGTGTATATATGTCAGGGTCAGGTAACTAATATGTCGGTGAGGTCACAACATCAAATATCAGGTATTAACCGGTCACATCACATGGTACAGAGAGAACGACATAAACATATCAAACTCTTCACTACCATTTTTTATACCAATAAATTTATCTTTTAATTAGCTATGCAAAGCCGGATAAAGCGGGAGCAGATCTAGGCATACCCGGTATATACGGTTCGATAAGGTATAATAATGGCCGGAAGCTATTTATAAAGCATGATAACCATTTATATAACATATACTAACTTACATAAAGAGACATCATATATTAAAAGCTAGTTAATAATCATGAAATGATGGTAATAAAGTAAGAAATGTCAAAGAAATGTACTCGGCTAGCACGATGAAATACGAGAAAATCGAGAAAATTCCGCAAACACGACCAAGCAAGCTACTAACCCATGTATAAATTAATATATACTCATTATATATATATATATATATATATATATATATATATTATAAATAAATATTAGAGGGGGAATGAGAGAGGAGAGAGAGGAGAGAGAAAGTTGTAGAAGTAAAGAGAGGGGAGAGAGGGAGAGAGAAAATATGGTATTTTTAGAAAAGGAATAGGAATTAAATGGGGAGGGGCAGGGTTGTAAATATAGGGAGGTGATTTAGGAATGAGGTGGGGGTATTTAGGGAATGTAGGAAAAGTGAGTATTATTTAGGGAAAAGAAATGAATAGAAAGAAAAAATGAATGAAGAAGGAAAGATTCTAGAAATCATAAAAAATCTAAAATATTAAAAAACAGTGTCTGAAATTGAAATCGGTCAAATCAGACTATCAGAAAGGTCGAATCGGGCTACAGGCTTGTATCGGGTTCCCGGTCCGAGTCAGTAGGTCTGAAAATCCAGATCCGATACTCAATAATATAAGCAATCACAACAAAAAACACACAGGAGGAAAATTGAACAATACGGTTGAAAATTTTTGGGACAGGCATCTGGGCACGTATCCCGGGAACGGGGTGCTACAATCTATCCACCTAGCAAAAATTTCATCCTCGAAATTTCTCTAAGGAAAGAGATGACCATAGAAGAAAATAGGGTTGATGGGAATATCATGATAGAATGGATATGATAATGAAAAATTTACCAACTCAAGACATGATAAAAATAGGGATAGTGGTCACGGGCGTCACCTCCAGGGGTCCTCGTTCCAAATATAGGGCACCACTATTTGTTCCACTTCATCTGATATTTTCATTCCTTGGTGGTCAAATGACATGCTTTCCGCGTTCTCCCATCTGATCTACCTCTTGGCCTTCTCTGTGCTTATTAAAGGACATATTGCGGGGAAGGGAATGGAGCTCTCCTGTCGATTGTCCTGAGCCCCTTCTTACTGGTGGTACAGGAAGTGTTGGTTGAATCGGGGTGGTACTCCCCATCCATCTGAATGAACAATTCCGTATCATATGACCATCAGACCCACATGCTAAGCATACCTTGTTTGCCATTCTGCAATCACGCTTATAGTGTCCGAGTGATTAGTCACATTATTGCATATACATTATCACATTACCATATTTTAGCTAATAAATCCTATTAACAAGTCTTCTTCTTCTTTGTTTAATGTAGGCTCAATTGCTAAAAGAAAGGAATGAGAAACAAGCCCAAAAGCACCAAATTCTGATTTAATTCAGAATAAATTCGAAATCAAGGAATCAGGCAAATTCTTGGCATATCAGAGAGGCTGAAAACCGGTTGAAAAAGAATCTCCAAAATCAAACAGTTGAAGCCAACAATCAAAGGCTTGTTTCATCAAATCCTGGAGTAGAAACGAGAAAACTAGAAGAAGATACAGGAGAATCACCAAATCAGGAGCTCTCACTAATTGGGTGTGGCCAACTGGCCACACCAGGGCCGCGAAAACGCGACCTTAGCCGTGTTTTCGCGGCTTATTGATGTTGTTGGGGGAGCGTTTTGCTCCCCCAATCTTCCCGGGATCTCCCCCCTCTGGTTTTTTTCCTATAAATACAGTTCCAACAGAGCAAAAGGAGCGAAGGACTAGGATGAGAATTTTATTAATTCTTTAAGGATTTAGGCTCTTTATTAGATAGTGTAAAAGTTGTATTTGTTCGCAATTTGTAGTTCAGTACAAACACTTGTGAGAGAGAGGAATTGAGTGCTTGTAACTTGAAGATTGAGTGACATCAATACAAGAGTGAGCTCCATTTTCTTCTACTCATTTTATGGTATGTTTTACTTTAATTACTTGCATTGTTTCTTGTTTCTCATGAGTAGCTAAAATCGATTTTCTGGGCTCATTATTGCACCTCTCCAATTGTTCTTCTTCTCTGATTTTCATAAAAAAGACCCAATGAATCATTTGCATGCCTAACTTAAAACCTTTCTTTTGGAAAGTGTTCTTGAAGGCACATGAGGATGGGTTGGATCTTTAAACTCCTACTTCTTTTAAGAACGTTCTTGAACTGTTTTATTTCATACTTGCTCTTCGCGTTGATGATTTAACCTTCGATTCAAAATAATTTCTTAAAGAAAAGAGTGAACTCTTCCAACCATCTTATGTGCTTTACTTCAAACTTTCTAAAAGACCTTAAGTGCCTATGATCAAGTTGAGGCACTTAGGATTTCAATAGAAGAATAAACAGTGACTAGTGAGATAGTGAGCCCAGATTTTTTCTTTATTATAATCACCAAAACAATTTTCAAGCTTTTTAAATCACCTTCTCCAAAGCCTTCTCTAAAGTTGCAATCTCTTTTAATCATCTCCTTCTTTCCATTCTCTTTTCAACTAAAAACGAATACATTCTTTGTTACGAAACAAAACACCGAAAAGCTTTCATCGCATTCCTCCTCGTGGACACGACCCGTTAGCCACAAGCTACACGGTAATTTCTTAACTCTTTGATTGTTCCTTCATTTTTAGCAGTCAATTTTTGGCGCCGTTGCCGGGATAGGTTTCGATCAGGGCTCAATCAACATCATTGCAGGATAGGTTCTATCCCATTAGAACCTCACTGTAACGCCCCGATCCCAAGGATTACGGGACGTTATGGCGACGTACATACGCGAGGTGGGAACACGCTCACGCGTACGTTAAGCCTCAGTACAATACATTACCTCATATTAGATATGGAGTCCGCATGAAAGCAGTACAAGAATACCTGCAGAAAGAGGTCAGCGATCATAACAGATATGAAATAAGGATAAATAAGATAACAGAAATAAAGCACTAAAATACCTATGAATAGTCCTGATGCGGAATCTCCCATGTGACTCCAAGGCACTCTCTGAAGCTATGGTAACTCGGATCTCCAATCTGGGCATGCAAACCCAGGGTCGTCAGAAAGGGACCTAGTGAGTGGTAAAATGAAGAAGGCAGGAAGGATATATACATAATAATACAAGCACGATACTAATGTATAATACATGATGTGGTACAAGTAATATTTATATCATAAGCATATAGGAAGCAGTAGAAATATATAAACATGTCATCTTTTGGTACCATCACTACCTAGCCGGTTACCATCGGGTCATGTCTATAGTCGTGTCCATTTATATAATAAATAACGTTGTCTAGTGGTGACGTGATGGAAATGAATATGGTAGTGATGTAAATGAACATGCGGTGGGCATATGCAATATGAACATGCAAGTGAGCATATGCAAGATGAACATGCATGTGAGCATATACAATATAACATCATACGGTGTCGTGCATATACAGTCACGATGTCTGCACGGAATACAGGAAACAGAACAGATGTACTGTGGAACATGCGTAATATGCCATCACAGAAAGTGTAACAGGAAACAGATACAGTAACAAGTATACAAGTAACACGGTACCGAATAAATGATCAGGAACAGTAACAAGTATAACTAAACAT
>JAVJIF010019595.1:0-71231 GCA_038442645.1 Agave tequilana | reverse complement strand
TAAATGCAAACTAAGTGCGCTAAATGCGGAAGCTAATGCAAATGTTGCACAAACTTGATACAATACAACAAGTGTAGCCGAATTCCCCTTGCGAGGCTCTGGACTAACTCCTCTTGATTCCCTTGAAATGGGTTGAGGTGCTATGTGAAGCTCTTGTTGGATGAGTACAAATTAGGCACACACACACAAGCAATCCAAGCAATGGTAATATGAATCACACACAATCAAGCCAAGCATATAAGAATGAATTGCAATATAAAAGATGCAAGGCAACACAAGCAATGAATAAGATATGTATGCAATGAAAGAATGATGCTTGTAAGAAATGAATGATGCTTGCACAAAGTAAAGAGAGTAAGAGTTGAGAGATATTGGATCAAACGCAAAGACCAAGATATGTTTCGAGGTTCGAGCCCCTAGCTCTACATCCCCGCCTTCACCACCGTGAAGGATTTCCCAATCCACTATAGGAGTACCAAACTCCTCTCTCAACCTTACAAAGCCACCGAGGCTATACAACCACAATCCACCTCTACCGAAGAGGGATACGGCCCGTAGCCAACTACAACAAACACCTCTACCTAAGAGGCTCACAAACCAATCACCCGATCACCTCTACCGAAGAGGGATACAACAAGAATAAGGGTGTACAACTTAGAGGTTTACAACAACAACCTCAAACACTCTCTTTTCTCTTTTTTCACAAAAACAAGATCCTAATAGTTTAGGATAGAAGATATGGCTCAAGTGTGGAAATAAGGTGTTTTTGGAAACCAGCAACAAAGAAAAAACTACTTGGGAAATCACTTGTAAATGATTGAAAATGAAAAACAAAACAATCTCCCAAAACCCTAGCTTTCTTTGATTTTCCAAAAACCCAAAAACAAATAAGATGAAATCTTTTTGACTTAAAAATTCTTTTAAAACTCTTTTAAACTCTTCAGAAAACTGAAAATTTTTAGCTCAAAAATTCTTCTTTAAAACAATGGAGAAATGGTTTAAAACAATGGAGAAATGGGGTATATATAGCCCCTAGGAAAAACTAGCCGTTAGGCTGATGTGGCAGTCTGACCAACTGCCGGTCGACCGGTCCGGTCGACCGCCAACGGTCAAAATGTGACCGTTGGGCAACATCGGTCGACCGGTCCGGTCGACCGAAATAAACCGAGAGCAGAGCTCTCAGGCCCGGTCGACCGGCCCGGTCGACCGTCCACTGTGCCTAACAGACGTGCACGTCTGTGCACGTCGGTCGACCGGATCGGTCGACCGGCCCTTGGTGCGGTCGACCGGTCCGGTCGGCCGACCAGCCTGTCAGCACAAAATCAGGTCAGAAAAATTTGGAAAAATATTTTCTAAAAAATCTTTTATCTCTTTTAAAATACCATAAAAATTGTTTAATCATTTTATGTTAAAACATAAACATGTGATAAAAATTTCAAGACATATATCAATCATATCAATTCATTTTTGTGTCTTGCCAATTTTATCAAAAAAAAAACTTGTATTTTTATCAAACTTGATTTTTCCAAAACATGAATAGGGATATCAAAATAAGTTTGTTTACCAAGTTAAAGCATGTATGTATAAATAGAAAACATCTACTATACATATACCATATGTAAACTTGTTTTGATAAACTATTCATGAAAACCAAATATCAAAACATAAAACGTGTGTGTTTGTGCACTTGAGCATATCAACTAAACTAAGCTTTACAAATATGGATCTAAAACACAAACTCTAAACTAGATACCTAAGTCTTCTTGACGATCTTCATCTTCAAGTAGACTCGGTCCAAACTCCGTGATTCTCCAAGTGCAAAGGTATGATCTTTAAGCTTTGGCACCGGAATCATCATGAATAGCTTCTAATCATCTTGTTGAAGCTAATCACCAACCTAATATCCTGTTAATGATCTGAAACTTAGAAACACAAGAATATTAGTAAACATAACTACATGAGTGTTGATCATCATCAAAACTAGAGTGGAAGGCCATTGGGCCAACAATCTCCCCCTTTTTGATGATGACAAAACTCATGGAGTTATATATGCATGGATTAAAGATAAGCTTCAAGGAAGCTCCCCCTTAACTCATGCATAACAAATGAATAAATAAATATGCAATGAAAGCTTATGATTCTAAACAAGAGACATACATATTTTTCATATATTTATGTTTATTTGCTTATGCATGAATTCAATATATGCAAAAACATAAAGAAGCATATATAAACTCTAGATACCAAGTACAACAATTACAAAGCAAGCTTTGGATATCAATTAAACTTAATAAACAATTAAACTTAATATTCTTGATATTAAAACATAATATATGCATATAAAACATAAGTATGCATATAAAACTCAATACTTCTCCCCTTTTTGTCAATCATCAACAAAGGGGTAATCAAAATCATAGATAAAATGAGGGGTAAAGATCTTTCTCCCCTTTTTGTCAATCAAAATAATACAAACAATGTTCTCCCCCTTTTTTTTTTGTCTAAAACAAAAAACAAAATCAATAAGGGGTGACTACAAACATGATATCAATTAAAAATATGTCAATGAAGCATCTTGATACCAATAAACAAGAATCAATATATGTTATATGCTATATACATTTATGAAGAGGAAGACGCTAAGTTAGCTTCCCTACACATATGCATTACATGAAGAAGGGATGACAAGCCCAATTCACATAACACATATTATGTAATGCATAAGAGGAGATGTGAAGCTCCCCCTACACACGTATATCATATAAAGAAGAGTTGTCAAGCTCCTCAATTTATAATATACTCAACATGAATCTATATGTAAGAGAGATGTTAAGCTCTCCTTGCATATAGGAAATACAAATCAAAACTTTGAATATTTCTTTTAAACAATATTTTGAGATACCAATTGTAATTTAAACATAACAAATTACCAATTGTAAAACAACATAACAAATTTTGAATGTCTAAACACAAATTTTGATACCAATTGTAAGAATATATTTCATTTTGAAAAAATATAAACAAATTTGATGTTGATATCATATGTTCAAAATAACAACTTTTGATCATAAAGAGTGGAGTACAAATACCAATTGAAATACAAAATCAAATTTCTCCCCCTTTATGAGATACAAACTAAAGACATGCATAGTCTTGATAACAATTTAAAAGTAATCAATTTAAACAAAATTGAAACTCAAGCACTAGCATAAATACAAACATATATATGTATGAAAGATAGATACAATAGAAATTGATATACTTGGAATTTAAAGCATACATACATACAAACATATATGAGTATACAAGAAGATCAAAATGATACCAATTGAAAGAGTTCAATGATACCAATTGACATAACAATAAGTTCAAGTGTATACATCATATTATCTACCACCCAATCATAATTCAAGTTTTAAAGATTTTCAATTTAGGGCATACATGAACATGATCTCCCATCCTACCGCCCTTAGAAGGTAGGGGTTTTCAAAGATAGATTTGAAAATGTAGTTTTGTTTGAAAATCACTACTAAGATGAAGAACACCGCAACTAGTTAAATGGAAAACTTGTTAACTAGCACGAAATCCTTCAAGCAAGGAATAAAACAAAAATGAAATTCACATGATAATCATCACTCTAACCAATAAAGTATAACTCATGAGAAATAAAACATGAGCAATAGATATGAGTGTACAAATAATATGTGAAGATCATAATCATGAAAAATATTTCATTAAGCTCAATTATTCCTTAAAACATAATTCCATCAAAAACATGAAAAATCATATAAAACTCCTTATTTAATCTTCAAGCATATGTATGTCTAATACAAGCTAAAATATACATACATATCCAAAACTCAACGAGTCCACTAAATGTATATTCATGAAGGCACGTGGCTCAAAAAGGATACTCATGTATAGTCAATAGTTTGGATAAGATGGACATATACATGAAGTTAAATATTGACAATCATGAAAACATGAAAAACATGAAAAGTATGATAATTTAGCTTTTCATTAAAACAATTTGATACCAATTCTTTTCAAGGTATATGTATGATTTGTCAACACAAGAAGTATACATACATATCCCTTAAACACACTTTGAGTCCATAATAGATATTTGCATGAAAGGCAAATGACTCAAGGGGTATACATGTATATCTTCAAGTTTGGCAAAATACACATATACATGAAATGAAAACTCATAAAAATAAATATCAAAAATGGAATACAAGTTTAAAATGTATGAATCATCAAAACTAGACTATACTAGCACATCTAATGGGAACAAACAAGCATTCAATCCCAAACATATATAGATTTGTTTGTGGCCCATTCTATGTACAAGTATATAACTAGTCTTAATGAAAACTAACACTTAAACATATATTCAAAACATTAAGCATCAAAACAAATATAAAAGTCATCATGATAAAGCTAAAACATGATTACTATGTAAATTCACATGTATTAGATTCATGATGTACACTATAACTTAAACAAAAGTGAGAACACTAAGTATGATTCAAATAAGCATGTGTGTCTCAAATACTATACATGTATGTCAAGGATCTAATAAACATGGAATGAACATACTAATCCATAGACAATGAAACATGCTATAAAACATCAAAACATGCTATAAGCAATGAAATGGAAAGCATGTAAATAATAAATGGGAGTAAAGGATTGTTACCAAAACCGAAGAAGCAACTCTCCTTGTCTCCAAAACATGGTGGTCCTCTCCACCAAACCTTCCCTTGAAAGTGATGCATCCAATAGATTTCCTTTAAGTACGGAACGCATCCACTCCAAGGTGTCTTCACTCTCACGTCATGTGAGAGCCCACACCTACATCAAAAATTATAGGAGGGGTGGTCTTTGGTACCCATCTCTTATTGGGTCCATGGGGGTTAGTACCTTCTCTAAACCAAACAAACTTCTTGGCTAAATTTTCAACATGTAAACGATCATAGCAAAATTTAGCAAGATGGCCTTTTCGACCACAATGTGTACATGTGTACACATGAGCATACATGTGAGGAGTGTGTCCGTGTGGAGCATGTGTATGCCGTGGAGGGTGTGCATGCATAAAAGATGGAACTTGTTTCTTTCGAACCAAGGTTTCCAACCGTGAGTGGTTCATGGCACATTGGCTCATAGTGGAGCCCAAACAATCTACTCTCTTCTTTAACATACAAATATCATCATTGATTTTAGAAGAAGAGGTACATGCATTAGGTAGTCTAGATGATGAGGCTACACTAGCATGGCAAACATGAGCATCAATCTTTTTATGCAAAACCTCATTTTTCTTCAAACAAGCATTTAATTCATTTGAAATGGAAATAATTTTGTTTTTCAAATCAACATTCTCTTTTAACACAAAATCTACTTTTGAAGACAAGTTCTCATTTTTCTTCAAAAGAACATGGCAATCATTTTTAGATTTTAAAAAATTATTTTCTTTTAGTGTAAGATCAAGTTGAGATTTTAATGAATCTCTCTCATTAGCAATCTCCTCTTTCTCTTGCAAAACAATATCAAGTCTAGCAATCAAATTTTTATTTTCATTATTAATGCCTAGACTCTTCTTTTTCAACAAGTTATATTTTCAATCAATTTTTCACAAACAATTGATAGTTCTTCATTTAAGGCATGGGGATCAATATTATCATTTGAAGAACTAGAACAATCATCACTATCATAGTGGGGTTCCGAATGTACCTCAAGGGAGTCATTCCCTTGGACCATGTAGCATTGTGATTCGGACTCTCCACTAGTCTCCTCTTCTTGTCGGATTTGTGCTTGAAGCTCGGAGGTGGTGGTTGTTGTCAATTTGTTCCACACTACAAAAGCGGAATCAAAGTTAGAAACACATAAAAGATAATCTTTAGATAAAGTGCTTCTAATGGCCTCTAGGGCTTGTGCATTGGCCCCTATATGATTGCAATCACCAAGATAACATCTCTTGGTGGCGGCAAGGAAGACATGCAAACCTAGGGTCTTTAGGTACATGGACATCCTATACTTCCAAATGTCAATGTTGGAAGGATCATAGCTAGGTGGGGTCATGAAGTCCATAGTATAAACTAAATGTGTGCAAACAAACAAATGCAAGTGAGATTAGCAAGCAAATGGATCACTCCTAGGATGTTAAGCCTAAGTATCAGGGGCACTAGCTCTGATACCAATTGAAAAACACCTAGAGGGGGGGTGAATAGGTGTAAGTGCTAATATAAGAAACTAAATGCAAACTAAGTGCGCTAAATGCGGAAGCTAATGCAAATGTTGCACAAACTTGATACAATACAACAAGTGTAGCCGAATTCCCCTTGCGAGGCTCTGGACTAACTCCTCTTGATTCCCCTTGAAATGGGTTGAGGTGCTATGTGAAGCTCTTGTTGGATGAGTACAAATTAGGCACACACACACAAGCAATCCAAGCAATGGTAATATGAATCACACACAATCAAGCCAAGCATATAAGAATGAATTGCAATATAAAAGATGCAAGGCAACACAAGCAATGAATAAGATATGTATGCAATGAAAGAATGATGCTTGTAAGAAATGAATGATGCTTGCACAAAGTAAAGAGAGTAAGAGTTGAGAGATATTGGATCAAACGCAAAGACCAAGATATGTTTCGAGGTTCGAGCCCCTAGCTCTACATCCCCGCCTTCACCACCGTGAAGGATTTCCCAATCCACTATAGGAGTACCAAACTCCTCTCTCAACCTTACAAAGCCACCGAGGCTATACAACCACAATCCACCTCTACCGAAGAGGGATACGGCCCGTAGCCAACTACAACAAACACCTCTACCTAAGAGGCTCACAAACCAATCACCCGATCACCTCTACCGAAGAGGGATACAACAAGAATAAGGGTGTACAACTTAGAGGTTACAACAACAACCTCAAACACTCTCTTTTCTCTTTTTCCACAAAAACAAGATCCTAATAGTTTAGGATAGAAGATATGGCTCAAGTGTGGAAATAAGGTGTTTTTGGAAACCAGCAACAAAGAAAAAACTACTTGGGAAATCACTTGTAAATGATTGAAAAAGAAAAACAAAACAATCTCCCAAAACCCTAGCTTTCTTTGATTTTCCAAAAACCCAAAAACAAATAAGATGAAATCTTTTTGACTTAAAAACTCTTTTAAAAACTCTTTTAAACTCTTCAGAAAACTGAAAATTTTTAGCTCAAAAATTCTTCTTTAAAACAATGGAGAAATGGGGTATATATAGCCCTAGGAAAAACTAGCCGTTAGGCTGATGTGGCAGTCTGACCAACTGCCGGTCGACCGGTCCGGTCGACCGCCAACGGTCAAAAATGTGACCGTTGGGCAACATCGGTCGACCGGTCCGGTCGACCGAAATAAACCGAGAGCAGAGCTCTCAGGCCCGGTCGACCGGCCCGGTCGACCGTCCACTGTGCCTAACAGACGTGCACGTCTGTGCACGTCGGTCGACGGATCGGTCGACCGGCCCTTGGTGCGGTCGACCGGTCCGGTCAGCCGACCAGCCTGTCAACACAAAATCAGGTCAGAAAAATTTGGAAAAATATTTTCTAAAAAATCTTTATCTCTTTTAAAAATACCATAAAAATTGTTTAATCATTTTATGTTGAAACATAAACATGTGATAAAAATTTCAAGACATATATCAATCATATCAATTCATTTTTGTGTCTTGCCAATTTTATCAAAAACAAAACTTGTATTTTTATCAAACTTGATTTTTCCAAAACATGAATAGGGATATCAAAATAAGTTTGTTTACCAAGTTAAAGCATGTATGTATAAATAGAAAACATCTACTATACATATACCATATGTAAACTTGTTTTGATAAACTATTCATGAAAACCAAATATCAAAACATAAAACGTGTGTGTTTGTGCACTTGAGCATATCAACTAAACTAAGCTTTACAAATATGGATCTAAAATACAAACTCTAAACTAGATACCTAAGTCTTCTTGACGATCTTCATCTTCAAGTAGACTCGGTCCAAACTCCGTGATTCTCCAAGTGCAAAGGTATGATCTTTAAGCTTTGGCACCGGAATCATCATGAATAGCTTCTAATCATCTTGTTGAAGCTAATCACCAACCTAATATCCTGTTAATGATCTGAAACTTAGAAACACAAGAATATTAGTAAACATAACTACATGAGTGTTGATCATCATCAAAACTAGAGTGGAAGGCCATTGGGCCAACAACAGCATCCTCGGTTAACTGAGAAATTCTCATCATAAGGCATACTTCTTCAAACTCTCGGATGAAGAAGTACGCATCCTCAGATTCAAGGCCATGAAATCATGGAAGAGTGTTTATGAACTGGGGCTTAACTCAAAGTTACTTCCATTTGTGTTTGGGAGGAGAATGCAAGATGGAAGTGATGTGCGAATAGGATAGAACTTGTCTTGTAACGAAACGTTGTTGGTCATGACTGGAATTGTGTCGAGTGGTGGTGTATGTGCTAGTGTAGAAACTCTCACAAGCCTAGCAGAATTCGGATCTCCATACCACTCTTGCATACAATTACACAATCAACGTACACCAATCACACAGGCGAAAAATGAAAAATAACAATCAAGAAAAAAGAAAAAAATCAATCCAAGCTTTCTAGGTTTCCTGGACCTAGACGACTCCTAACTTTAGATCGTCCACAGGAGGTTTGGTGTAGACTTTGACTATAAGCAAATCAGCCAGGGAAGGTCAAGGTTGGTGGGAGGTTTTCCGTCAGAGACGTTCCTTAATTAAGTAACCAGCAACCTTCGGGCTTTCGGCCCTCAACCCCTTTCCTAGACACTGATTTTACAAAAGTCAATTTCCAACACTTTTCCCCCTTAGGATAATCTCCTAAGTGAGTCCGAATGTTCCTAGGGCCAGCGTCTAGCAGTTTTTATTTAGAAGCTTAGGATTGTGAGTGCGTGGGAAAATGATTTGTGGGCTAAGGAAAGGGTGATAAAATCCCCACCTTATCTTTTTTATGGGTAATGCCCTTAAAGTTAATTTGTGCAAGTGTACGATATAACAAACAAGGTTCACTCAAAGCTTAATTAAATCAAACAAAGAGTGAGTCCTAGTCTATATGCTATGCTTACGTACCTTACCTCCAGCACTCTTCAACAGTAAATATAAAGAAATTGAAAGACACGTGCCTAGAATGCAAATGTCTAAACAATTTTTTTAACTTTGCAACAAATTTTTTACTGTTGATTAGCAGATATAAGGTGAAGCATACAAGATTTTATGTATTGCAGCAGCTGTATTTTGTAGAGAAGCAAGCCCTGCAGAAAAGTGGTCAGTAGTCAACTCCTCCTTGCCGCAATTCTGTGGCAAAAACCCAGAATTTGCGGCAATTCAGAGGGATCCTGGTCTCTGCTTTCGAGAGCAGAGGCCCAGGTCCACTTATATGTTTCTGTAATGCAAAATTTTCTATTTCTTCAACCTGTAACCTGCAACAGAGAAGAAGATTCGTTTAGTTCTTCACTTGAAATCAAAAACCGTTGCTCTCCCCGGCAACGGCGCCAAAAATTTGATTTGGAAAGAGATGTGTGAAGTTATTGCACAAATATTCAATGAAATAGGAAAAGTTTAGAGTCAACCTCGGTGCTTTGATCACTTCACAATGTATTTAAGATGGTTAATATATCCTTTCCAATCTCCGCTATAGCAATGGCTATACCGGGTCGATCCTTGAGGAGAGCTCACGTTGGAAGTTTTACGGTTCGGAGTGAAGAAATGAAAACGAAGATTCTTCTTGTTATTTACACAAATGCAAGAAACATGGAAAGAAAATAGAAGAAGTGGTTGATTTGTGCATGATGGAAAGAAATCAAAAGAACTTTAGTAAAGTGTACTGCTAAGAGAAAAGAAGCTAGTAAAGAAAATGTTTGGAAGACTTTAGGTGAGAAAGTACATGGCTAGCTAACTTTACTTCGCTAACTTACTATACTCAATGGTGATGCTTGATTGCCTCATATTGATTCATTGGCAATAGAGATTACTTTGCTTGTTTGTTCAAGTACTTTACCGTTTTGAAGATGAGTGTTCCTTTAATTCTTAGCTTGAAGCCTCATATTGATTCATTGGCTCTCTAGATAGATTTTTAATGATGAACTCTAGGATTGGTACTCAAGGGATGCTAAGTTAGAAGAATCAACATTCATTTAAACATTCAAGACATAACAACAAATTAGCTTGAAGTAAAGAAGTTGTTCTACAAGTAGCATATATTTGGTGATCCATCTCCATGTTCCATCAAGGCTCTTGTTCTAGACAAGGCTCTAAATGAGGCACACATCAGTCATATGGAGTATGTACAAGCATTCACCAAGGGAAAGCAACTCTACTTCCTCGGAAAGCAAAGAAACTCTCACAATGCAAGTATAAAGATAAGCAATCATTCAAAGAGATAGAAGTTAGCTATGTAAGTTGTTAGCTAGCCATGCAATAGAAATTTAGCTATCCATTACACAAGTAACAAAGCAACACTTCATGATGTAAAGCAAAGAGAAGTAAAGCAATGAAAATGCAAGAAAGCAAAGTAAGTAAAGCAATGCAAAGTAAAACGTACTAGAGCTTGTAAAGAGAAGAATGAAGCTTTGATTAATCCTTACTTACAAGTAATGTCACCTCCTTACTTACAAGCTTTCAACAGCACTCTCTTTCTCTCTTTGACAAAATCTCTAGGAAGAAGAAGATGAAGACTAAAACCTAGGATAATACTAAAACAAAATACAAGAGTTTCCCTAGTTCTCTCCTCTCTCTTCTCTGTTTTCTCATGCAGACCCTGGTCCTCTATTTATAGCCCTCAGTGAGAAGGATCTAGAGTCCTGGCCGTTGGCGCAAAATCTGGGCTCCAACAAACTCCTAACTGCCGCAGATACGCGGGAAAATCCCAGATTTGGCGGCAAGATCAAGGCAGTTGAATACCAGATTTTTGTTATAAGTTTGTTACGAGGTTGTTATCCACGTGGCCTTCTGGAAGATCGAGTTGGCGCGCGGATCTCTCCTGATTCTAGATTCAAATCTTGGGCTCTTTTGGGCTTTGAATTAATCTCTTTAATTATTGCTAATTTAAAGAGATTTTTGGGCTTTTTCTCTTTTAAGTTGTGGATCTGCAAAAATAGAGAGAAAAGGATTAAAAATCACATTTTTATATACAATATGCATGGTATGGAAGTGGTAAAATATGCAAATATGTATAACAATTATCTACCAGAACATCCGATTTCCTTCTCGCTTCCCTTGCATCGTCTTGCTTTCCATCCGTTAGGGTTCGTTCATTATCATACTTTTCCATCTCGAGTTCCTTATAGATAGCAGAGTGCGAAGCGGAATTGTCGTCGACCCGTAACCTTTAGGCTTTGGGGTTGGAAATCTTGTTCTCACACTTGAATGGAAATTGCGAGGACGCAATTTTTGTAAGGTGGCGAGAAATGTCACACCCTGATCCCTGATGTACGTATCACCGTATCAGTACCCGATACGATGTATAAAATTGATTTGACCTTCGTGGTAGTCTGATTGGGTTAATTTCAGTTTCAAAAATTATTTTCTAATATTTGAGATTTTTCAAGATTTTTCTGAAATTTTCCTGGATTATTTTGGCAATCTCCGTAGTCGGTGTCGACCGATACCGATAATAGGCTCTATGATTTTTATTTCACAAACGGGGTAGAATTTTGAGAATCCGCTTTCACCATGCATCTTAGAATCGTGTTATCTACGTTCGGGTATTTTTGAGGATTTTTCTGAATTTATTGAAAATCGGCCAAACCGGTGTCGCCTGTATCGGCGAGACACTCTGAGATTTTTAATTTGCAAACCGGATAAAATTTCTTCAAATCATCTTCATACTACGTCTTAGTATAATATTCTCTAATTTTTGTAATTTTTGGGCACTGTTCGGAGCAAGTCAATTTTTGAGTCAATATTATAATAATTAAATATTAGTTTTTATTTTCTTTTTCTTTTCTTTTCTTTCTTCCATCTTCTTCCATAAGCTTCTTCTTCCCACTGCCTCTGTCAATCAATGAACCCATAAAAATCCCACCGCCATCTCTCCCTCTTTTTTTAAAAACAAAACCCTCTCTCTCTCCTTCAAATCTCTCTACAACTCTCTCTCTCTCCCCAATCTCTCTCTCTCTCACCCATAATGTTTCTCTCCATGGCCAATCTCCACCACCGCCGGCTCCACCTCCGACGACCCCGGCCAAGCGCCGGAGGCGCCGCCGTCCGGGGCGCTGCCGCGCCCCCGGCCGGCGCCACCGCGGCCACCCCTCCCCTCTTCAGCTTCTTCTTCTTCTTCTTCTTCTTTTCTTTCTTTTTCTTTACCCTCTTTTCTTCTCTCCCCTTTTCCCTCTCTCTCTCCCCCTCTCTGTATTGCGGCCAGAACTGCCGGCGCCGCCGCCGGCGGCCAGGACCGCCGCCGGCGGCCAGGACCGCCGCCGGTGGGCCTCCATCGCCGCCGGCCAGCGGGTGCTGGCCGGCCTGGCGCGGGCACGCAGCAGCAGCAAAAGCTGCTGCTGTGCTGCTATTCCTATTGATTGGGTTTGGATAAAACCCAAACCCAATAAAGCCTTAGTGGGTAGGGTATGTCACCCACAAACCCGTTTACCCTCAACCCATCACTTATGTTAGTGGGTTTGGGTATTAGATCCAAACCCGGCACGTTAACCCGCATCCAAACCCATTACAGGTAACTTTGCAGAAAACCCCCTGCTACTTTTATTATTTGCATTTAAATATTTTTATTACATATTTAACCCCATTTATTACTTTTAGTATTCGGGCGATATCTGGAGCATCCGGACTCCGATTCGGGCGATTCTGGATCCGTTGCGATCGTGGGAAAGAGAGCTACAGGTCTATAGCCAGTTTGTGAGTGTTTTTAATTTATACATTATCTTTTTATCATATGGATTGAACTTGGTTGCTTTATTTAAATATAACATGATACCGGTAAAATAAGCTGTAGACAACATTAAAACACTGTCATCACCACTGTACTTAGAACATGCCTGATACCTAATAGATGTAGAGCGTGACACTGGATGCCTATTAGGTCATGTTCATGGACCACTGACACTCGGCCACTAGTTCACCATATGCGAAGACACTATTATTCCATGTAGTATATAACAGTTAGATAACTAATTATCACCTGTATACTGATCCACGGTACTCGATACAGTATCACGAGATAGGAATGTTGGACACTGTTATTTCATACACTGGTATCATAATTACACGGCAACGGTAGTTCACTAGACATGACATCCCATTATACACTGACCACTATTATGACATGTACTATTGAGACACAGATAGCTTAGACGGATACAGTCAGGTCACGGATACACTGTTTCCTGTTATTACATGTACTATCGCAGATATGTTACACGAATTCTTGCTCCACATAGATAATCCACTGATACACGGATATCTCACTGCATGACGTACCGCATTTCATATTATTATTCTCATTGTTACACGGATGCTCGACACACCGTGATCGCATGTCCATATTACATATGCTCACCGCACGAGTGTATATGCATGTATTGTTTCTATCTTCTTGTCATCACCGTACATATGACCTGTATGATTGTTCCATGTTACCATATTCATGTTATACTATTGTTTCCTGTTACTGATATGGGATATTCCCGTTACTGGACATGAGAGCTGTTGATATGCGATATGTGGACTTCCACATCTATTGATCCCGTTATATTGTTCCCGTTATATTGTTCCTGATATATTGTTCCCGATTCCCGTTATATTGTTCTATGCTATCAACAGAGCTCTGGTCCAGTTATCATGTTACCCGTATCATGTACTGTTATTTGTTCTTGTTACATTGGATACTTGACATATTAGATCATAATGATAACTAGGGTATGGGGGAGACTTGACGGTTGATTAGATCTTATCGGGTGATGTACTGGATCCATATTGTTCTCCCACTGCAGGGGATGGTAGTGCTACCTACCAATTGCTCCATGAGCTATTGTTACTTGATTATTGTTCCCTCTTAGGGGAGGGCTCTGGTCTCAGCAGCCAGGGGTTTGATAAAGGTCGTGATCCCGGGTATGCACGGGATACACCTACCCGATAAGAACTCCTCGACCATGGGTTTCCAATTAACATAATAAAACAGTATACACAATAGTGATGTCGGGAACACTTGTTATTTGGTCACTCTCTCGTTTGGATAATGGTACCCGTAGGCCATATCCGGATGGGTTCGACTGGAGTGCGGGCTCCAGTATGAACTGCCAGTGGTATGGGACACTGGAAGAGAGTGATTGTAATACCAGGTGGTACTGATTGCTACTATTGTATAAATCACATGACATGCCTGGTACCTGTATGCTATCTTGTTATTGTTCATGCTACTTTATCCGATATCATGTTACCTGTATACTTGTTACTTTACTGTCTGTGATGGCATATGACGCATGTTCTGCATTGCATATATTATGCTTTCTGTATAGCAGACATCACTACTGTATATACACCACACCGTATAGTGATTACACTGCATAGGCCCATCTACCTGTACACGTCTATCACGTCGCCACTCGCATGTTCATTTCTATCACGTCACCTCTAGCATGTTCATTACGTAACCACTAGACAACATTATGTATGATATAAACTGGACACGATTATAGACATGACCTGATGCTAACTGGCTAAGTATTGATGGTATTAAAAGATGACATTGTTTCTATATTTTTCTACTGTTTATTCTATACTTATTATATAGTATCACTAGTACCACATCATGTAGTATATCTATGTATCGTGCTTGTATTACTATTGTATATATTACTGCCTCCTTCATTTTACCACTCACTAGGTCGCTTTCTGACGACCCTGGGTTTGCGTGCCCAGATTGGAGATCCGCGTACCATAGTATCCGAGAGTGCCTTGGAGTCACATAGGGGATTTCTCATCGAGACACTTCATAGGTATCTTTATGTTTTATTTTTGTTATATTATTTGTCCATCTTTTCATATCTGTTATGATCGTTAACCTCTTCTGCAGGTATTCTTGTACTTATTTCATGCTGGAACTCAGGTATTGATGGAAATTATTTATTGTACTGAGGCTTAGCGTACGTACGTGAGGGTTTTTCGCCCTGCGTATGTACGTCGCCATAACGTCTCCGTATCCTTAGAATCGGGGCGTTACAAGAAACGAGGAAATCACTGTCATAGGTTTAATGTTAACATAACAGCGAAATGTATATGTGGTCTTACCATTCTATGGATAAGAATTGGTAAGTGATTTTGGAGGTCTCGTTCTCACGGGGAGAAACGAGGGAATCATTGTCATAGGTTTAATGCTAACGTAACAGCGAAATGCATATGTGATCTTACCATTCTATGGATGAGAATTGGTAAGTAATTTTGGAGAGGGAATCGAATGGGAACTGGTCCCTTAGGATTTTTAGCAAATCCCCAGCTGTCAACGGGTTTAATATGCCTTTACCAACTACCATTTGAATTGGGCTAGCCATGCTATTCCCCTCAGCAGATGAGTTGTCGAGGACTTATGTTGGGCTTAAAAGCCAACATTTTCCTCTATCCTGAATCATTTGGTTAATGTCTGCATAACCTTGATTCGTCTTAGGGACAACCAGTGAACGACCAGGTTCTTACTGGTTTATGGTTGTATGATCTCGCTTGGAGGAAGAGAAAGGCTTTCTTTGTGCGTACTTTGCACACGAAGGTCTTGATCAGAGGTGTAATGTTAACTTGATCATGAGAAGGATCCTTGATTAAGGATAATACTTCTTTAAGAACTTGCCATTGATCGGCATCATGAGTAGGTCGCCGTCTGAAGTCATGAGGCAGTATGCCCTGTTTGAATAGACTATTTCTATTACAAACGGTCCTTCCCATTTAGGCTGAAATTTGCCTTTGGTCTTGTGCGTCATAATCATCGGTCGTCTGACGGCTAAACCAAGTCTCCTTTCTGGAAGACTCTTTGTTTGACCTTCTTATTGAAGGCTTTTGAGATTCGAGCTTGATATAGCTCAATATGCTGCTGAGCTTGTAGTCGCTTCTCGTCTAAAGCTTTGAGCTCTTGAAGACGCAACCGATCATTGTCCTCTGATGTGATCTTGGTAGTCAAAGCGACTCACAATGATGGCATCTGGATTTCCAACGGGATGACTGCTTCGCACCCATATACTAGGGAAAAAGGCGTATTGCCTGTAGGTGTCCGAACCGTGATTCGGTAGGCCCAAAGACATTCACCAAGCTTTTCGTCCCAATCCCGCTTGTTCGAGGAGACGAATTTCTTGAGTAGCTTGATGATCGTTTTGTTGAATGCTTCCGCCAAGCCGTTAGCGGCGGGATTATAGGCAGTTGAAGCCACATTCTGAATTCGGTATTATCGCAGAACCGATAGAATACTTGGCTTATGAATTGGGGACCGTTGTCGTGGATGATCCGCCTAGGAACACCAAATCGATGGATGACATGGTGCTTGATGAAATTAACCATATTAGAGGTTTTGACTTCAGCTAATGGTATAGCCTCCGTCCATTTTGAAAAGTAATCGGTTATTGCCAGGATAAACCGGTGACCTCTTGTCGAAGAGGGACTGATTGGCCCTACGGCGTCGATTTCCCATGCTTCAAATGGCCATGAGGCAACAGTCGGGTGGAGCAGCTCCGAAGGCTGGTGTATGAAGTCTGCATGGACTCGGCATGCTTTTCACCTTCGTGCATATTGGACGGCATCGGCTATCATGGTCGGCCAATAATATCCAAGTCTGGGCAACCTGTCTTTGAGCTTTGGACCTGGCTGATGAGCTCCGCAAATGTCGTCGTGCGCTTCTTGGAGCGCTTCCTGTGCCTCTGAATTGGAAAGGCAACGGAGGAGAACACCGTCATATGAGCGACGGTAAAGTGTCTTCAAAGTCGGATCGTAATAGAACCGGAGAGACCTTCGTCTGATGGACGCCGCTTCCTTGGGATCGTCTGGAAGCAGACCGTGCAAAGCATAGTCGATGAGAGGAAAGCGCCAATCTCTCGGTTCAAGATCCGTGAAGACATTATAGACTTCTCGAGTTCTTAGTATGTGCTTGGAGCATACAAGATGTCGAGTTGCGACTGTGAGGTGATACTCGGTGTCGGCTGGTAAGGCTAGTGTTGTTGCTAATGCAGCAAGAGCGTCTGCCTTGGTATTCTGAGATCGAGACACATGCCCGATGTAGAAACCTTCAAATAGGTTAGCCAATTCGATGGCTGTATGGTAATAAGGCACCAAGTCCTCATGGCGGACTTCATATTCACCTTTAACCTGATTGATGATCAGTTTTGAATCGCCATAGGCTTCAAGGTAGCGTACCCCCATTCCATGAGCGAGCTGAAGACCAATGAGCAGAGCATTATATTCTGCTACATTGTTGGAGCACGATTCTGTCAGAGAAAATGCTCTGGGCAAGACATGATTCTGTGAGGAAATAAACACCACCCCCACTCCGGCAATAATCTTGCCTTTAGGGCCCATTCGCGATGCTCCATCAAAGAACATCTGCCATACTTCCTCTTCTGAGGTTGCATAAGACTCGAAGACTTCATCAGGGATATCTTTGTGAAGTTTTGAATGTTCTGGAACTGGATGAACAGCCAAGAACTCTGCAAGGGCCTGGCCTTTAACCGCCTTCTGAGGCGTGAACATCATGTCGTATTGAGACAATAAAAGTGCCCACTTAGCCAATCTTGAATTCAATGATCCTGGCTTCGTCATAAGGAGACGCAATGGGTTTACTCTGGAGATGACATGTATGGTCTGGCCGACCAAATAATGTCGTGTCTTCTGAACAGCGAAGACGAGAGCTAAACACTCTTTCTCGATAGGGTTGTAGCGAGATTCCGCTCCTATGAGAGTTCTGCTCAGATAATAAATGGTCTGTTCGTGGCCATTGTCGTCCTTTTGAGCGAGGAGGGCACCGAGGGAGTAGTCCATAGCTTTTACATAAAGCAAGAATGGTTTCCCTGATGTAGGGGCCACTAAGACTGGAGGCTTTGTGAGGTACCTCTTGATGTCTTCATAAGCTTCCTGGCAAGCTTGATCCCATATGAAGGAAGCACCCTTTTTCATGAGTCGGGTGAACGGCTGACAGCGGCCTGAGAGATTGCGATGAATCTCCTAATATAAGCCAGTCTACCTTGCAAGCCTCTGAGCTCTTTGAGATTCCTCGGTGGATGCATGCTCTGAATGGCTTTGACTTTGTCTGGGTCAAGATGAATCCCTTTTGATGTGACAATAAACCCAAGGAACTTGCCACTTGACACTCCCAAGAAGGATTTTGTCAGGTTCATTTTCAGTTGATGAGCCCGCATTATGTCAAACATCGTCCTCAGGTCGCGAAGATGTTCATTCTTGTTGCGGCTTTTGACGGCAATGTCGTCGACATAGCACTCCACCGTTTTTCGGAGATGATCGCGGAAGATTATACTCATTGCCCGCTGACAGGTTGCTCCGGCGTTCTTCAGTCCGAAGGGCTGCTTCGGATTCTAAATCCGCCTCATTGCCACTTTCATCATCGTCTGGCAACGGTTCTTTGAGTGCTTCACCGGCCTCTTGATACAGGAGAGCGTCAATGAAGTAATTTTCTACCCCTTTGAATGGTTGCTTTTCAGCAAAGACAGTTCGTACTGTCGTGTCATCTTCAACATATTTGAAGCATTGGTGCAGAGTAGAGGGAACGATCCAGTTGGCATGGATCCATGGCCGTCCCAGCAGCAGGTTATATGATGTGTCAGCGTCAATGACATAGCATGTCACTTCTGACTTTAGGCTCCCGATTCTGTAACGGAGTCGGATTTTCCCAAGTGGGTGACTACTCCCGGTGTTGAAACCGTATATTGTAGTAGTGGTTGCAGACAACCTGTACAGCGGTATGCCGAGGAAGTAGAGAAGCCTTTTGGGGATGATGCTGAGTGCAGACCCCAGATCGACTTGTATTCTTTCAATGCACGTTGAACCGATATATCCGGTGTAGTACAGAGGTCGATCGTGCTTGTTGTCTTTGAGAAGCATATCTTCCGCCGTAAATGTAATAGCGGGCACCTTGGATTGTGTATGATGACATTCTGGGCAAGGAGACTAAACGTCGTTGTTAGGGATCTCAGACATGCATGTCAGAAAGGATTCTGCATTGGCTAGCGCATCCCTGAGTGCTTCTCTTGTCTCTTTCGAGAGGCGAAGGAGCTCGTGTATAGTGATACGAGCTGGGATATTGGCCAGCTGAGCCAATATGTCAAACCGAAAGGGCGTATCAAACCCTTGGCCTGGTGGTTTCTTCAATACGTGGTCGAATCGTACCTCCTTAGGCCTCTCTTTTCCCTTTGCTGGGATTGGAGTGGATGATGGTGCTTGTACTGACGTCGTTTGCTGTTGTGTCTCGTCAGTAGACTTTTCATACTGCTTTAAGTATGATTTTCGGGATCGGGTGCCCGTCTGCTGAGGTACATCGGCCTACGTTGTGCAAGCATGCTTTTCTCCTTCTGAATCACTGAGGGAAGCTGACGTAAGATTGTCGTCGTCTGGCAGGATGGAGATGACATTGCAAGACTTGCCCTTTGACTTGGGCTTCTTTGAATCCCGCTGTACGTCTTGGACGAGGTCTGGGTGTATCCAGATGACTTCTCCTGTCTCCAACGTTAAGGGAACAAGACCCTTATTATCTTGAGCTGTAGCTGGAGGAAGCTTGACTTCCAACCGTGGCGCAGGGACTGAATAAGTCCCGTCAGGAACTGTGACCTTTTGGGTGCTGCCGAACTCAAGAGTCACCATATTGGCAGTGACTTTCTTCTGCTCCGTCTTCAACGTCAGAACCCCGACATCGACCAAGACTTGTATTCTGTCCTTGAGGACATAACACTTGTCAGTAGGATGGTGGATCATCCTGTGGTAGAGGCAGTATTTAAGGTCGTTTGTGTGCCCTATCTCATTGGGACGCCGAGCATCTGGCAGCTTCATCTTATTCCCTTTGTGGAGCAGATGGAATATCGTGACCACCTGATCGTCTTTGAAGGAGTACTGCTTTGGAGGGAACTTGGGCTCCTGATTGTTGAAGCCGCTCTTCTTGGCTTTTGACTGCACATCTCCGGATAACTCCACAGACATAGTCTCTTTGCCTTTAGCTTGAGAAGATTGCGGTAGGTCGCTACGCCTTTGTTGTTCATCCCCCACTTGCCTCTAGGGGCGGATGGTTCGAACTTTTTAGCCGACTTCTCGGCTATCTCAGCTTGTTCGACCAATTCTTTCAAGTGTGGGCTTTAACAGCCCCCATGCGAACTTCCACTTGGTCTAGGAAGTTGTGTCTGCATGTCTGTAAGAGCATGGGTAATGGCTGAAATCACCTAGAGGGGGGGTGAATAGGTGATGGCTATATGAATTATGGCAATAATGCGGAATTTAAAATTTAACACACAAATAGCACAAATATAGACTTGCAATAAATAGAACAATAAAGGTGCAAGAATTAAAAGGAGTAGAGTTGAGAGAAAATTCGAGCAAACGCAAACGCAAGGATGTGTTTCCGAGGTTCGAGCCACGCTCTACGTCCCCGCCTTCACACTTGAAGGATTTGCACTACTATCGTTGATCCCACCGGATCGCCAATACAAGGACACACTTGTCCCTACACTTGTGATGCCGCAACACCACCCGAAGCTCACTAGCTCCCTTGAGGCCGATGCCTCTACAACTTCACTCAATAAGAAAGGTGATCACACTTGATCAAAATAGCTCACTTGCACAATCCTAGAACCAATGATATAGATGTAGAGCTTGGGATTGTGGTGTGCAAAAACTAGAGAGAAGGTAGAGGAATAGGCTACAAGTTGGGTGTTGGGAATTTAGGCTTTGAAAAATCTTTTGTAAAAGAAAGGAATTGAAATTCTTTGTAAAGCTCTTGTGAAATCTTTTGGAATTATTTTGCAATAGTTGTCTTATCAATATGAGGTGACCCTCTATTTATAGGGGTCAAAAACAGCCTCACAAAATCGTTGGTATCAAATCCCAAAAGAGAATTAGCCAGAAAAAATAGCTGTTAGAACTGTCGGAAAATCTGACAGTAGTTGGTCGACCGGGTCGGTCGACCGCCAACGGTCAAAAATCCGACCGTTGGGGCTCTGCGGTCGACCGGGTCGGTCGACCGAAAAATCCTGTGAACACAAATGTGACTCGGTCGACCGGGGCGGTCGACTGATATACACATGCACAGTTTGTGCACACCGGTCGACCGGGCCGGTCGACCGGTTACTGTAAGTTCTGAAAAATCAGAACTTCCAGAACCAGAAATTGGGTTTTTGGTTTTAGGTCTTGGGTTAAATTTTTGGAAATTGTAAAAACATAGAGTATGAGCATATGTCATACTTCTATCATGTTAAAATAGTTTGATAAAAATCCTTTTGATAAAAACTTGTTTTTCCATAAAAATGTTTTTCCAAAACTATTGTCTTTCTAAAAAGCTTATTTCCAAACATGTTCACTTTAAATCTAAGTTAGAAATGGAGATTGAAAATCTTTTTGAAGCCATGAACCTAACTAAAAGGTGTGTGTGTGTGTGATAATCCCATAGCTCTACTTCTAATATCTAGCTTTGACAAAATATCTAAAATAAAAATAAAAATACAAATCTTGTTTTCTTCATAGTCTATGCTAGTTCTTTTTCTTCGTAGTCTTGACTCGTTCTTTTCTTAAATATCTTATTCCCGAAGCTTCCTATTGTGCTTTAGCTTGGGAATGCAAATCTTGGGCGAACTCCAAACGTGTGAGTCTTTAAGTGGAGTCGTCAAAACGTGTTCTTGAACCTGAAATCCTTTTAAACAAAATTATTAAATACATAACTAAATATGTTTTGTTATCATCAAAATAACTAGGATAATGGCCTTTGGGCCAACAATCTCCCCCTTTTTGATGATGGCAAAACATATGTAGTTATCACAAAATATTTTGGATAGAGACTTCAAATGAAGCTCCCCCTCAACACATGCATATATAGGAAAACATATGTAAATGATAAACACCATATTTCCATGCCAACAAATGATACCAAATACTCATGTCATAGAATAGATGAAGGAAATGAGTTCATACATGACATAGATAAGAGATACACAAAAACAAAAGATACGCATAAAGTAAATAACCATGTCCATGTCCACAACACATACTAAAAATACATGTCCAAAACAAACGATGTCCAACAAAATATTATGTCTAGTACAAAACAAAAAATACAAAAAATCTCTCCCCCCAAATAACTCTCCCCCTTTTTGACATCATCAAAAGGGGAGGTCACTCAGCAGCATCACCAGCATCTCCAGCATCCTCATCATCGTCGTCCTCCTCGTCGTCGGCATGCTCAGATGAGCTCTGTGCAGCAGAGCCCTCAGCCATCTTCTTGTCACCACCATCTTCTTCCCCTGAGGAAGAAGCAACCTCCTCTGGATCCATGCCATCTACTCTGGTCCGCGGTGGTGGAACAGAAGAACGAGCTCTGGGAGGGAATGGAGGACCGGTGGATGGGAGTCGACAAGCAATCGGAGTACGGTCAGGAACGAGCATGTCAAATTTTGTGAAAAGAGCCTGAAACTGAACGTCCACGAATCTCATGGAGTCAGCAAAATAGGACATGTCGTTTCGGATCTCCGCCCGAAAAGCAGCATCCTGAATGGAACGAGCATCCATCTCCGCACGAAGAACTGCGTCGCGCTGCTCGACCCAGGCCTGGTGTGCCTCGATCTGAGAGCGGACCTCCGAAGAGATATGAGCCTGAAACTCAGGAGGAAACACAGGGGCTGAAGAGGAAGAAGATCCTGGTGCAGAAGATGAGCCAGGACCAGCAGGAGGAATAAGTGGTTGCACAGGAGCGTGTCTACGCAGCTGGGCTTCCATCATCTTCAGGACAACTCCGTTGATGTTGGTCAAGGGATTAGAGGGACTTTCAGCAGATAAATCAAAATCAAGAGCCCTAAGAAGATGGGTAATTAGCATGCCGTAGGGCAAGCTCCTACCCGCAGTACGAATCTGATCTGAAGCCATGTGAGAAGCTATGACTCGAGGAAAGTTTATCTTAATGCCTCGAAGAAGGCAATAGATAATCAATGGTACGGAACCCCTAGCGTGGCTATACTCACCATGTTTGGGGACAATGTTGAAGAAAATAATTTTGGCCAGGACTTGGGATTGGAGAGTGTACCTACTCACAACCTCATTTCTAACCAAGCCGGGGTTGTCATTCCCGTGGATTAGAGTGGATGCGGTGAGCGAAGACTCACCCTCCGGAAATTCAAAATCATGCAGGTCATGGGTATACACATCCGCTCCACCAGTGGAGAGATGCAGAATTCTAGCAAACCGACCGATAGAAAGGTCGATGTCCCTACCTAAAACTCTAGAGGTGATACGATTACCATCAAATTCGAAATTTGCATAAAAATAAGGAACAAGAGATGTGTAAACTTGCTCTTTGATGGTCAAAAATTCAACTAAATTGTTTGTCTGCAGGATGTGAGGAATATTCAAATGTTCAAAATCTTGAATAACAACAAATCTCCCCGAGTTAATGTTCCTCGTGGAAAGATGGGAGTACCGATCAGCAGCAAGATCATTTAGGAAGAGCCGAACGGGTCTGGGAGCCTGAGATGAAGGTTGAGCAACAGCCTTCCCTTTCTCAGTTCGAGTTCGTTTCGGCATGATGAGTAAAAGGTGGATTTTTAGGTATAAATAAGTTAGGGCACGATCTAGATAGCTAAGTAACCTAATGTATTGACAATAGAAGGAAGATTACAAAGCTAGAAGTGAAGAACCACAAGAAAAATTAAATTTTTACCTTGAGGTGAAGAACTGAAACCCTAGACAGAAAAATCCGATTTTCTTCAAATCTGGCGGTTGGATTGACTTGAAACTGAAGATCTGGCACTAGAAGAAGGAATTTGAAGTGGGTTTATAAGGGATTTGAGATCAGATGAAGGATTAGAGAGATAGAAATTTTTGAAGGAAAATGGGTCTCCGGTTCGCGCTGAGAAAAGTGAGAGAGTGAGAGAGAAAAGTCAAATAAATACCAATTTTAGATCAGAATTCGACGATCGGTCGACCGGTCCGGTCGATCGAAACAACCCGAGAGCTCTGCAGACTTGAGCGGTCGACCGGGACATATAGTCGGTCGACCGTTAACAGAAAAGAAATAAAAAATTTTCTTCTCAGGCAGAGTCGGTCGACCGGGGCTTTAGAGGTCGGTCGACCGGCTTTGCCTGAAATCTATTAACAGCATCTGGCCCCAAAAAAAATTTTAAAGAAATTTGTAGTCAAAATAGGTATGACATATTAAACATATAGGAATACACCAACAGGTTTTAAATCTTCATTAAGTTATTACAACATCAAAATTCATGCAATCCCTTTTTAATTTTATTTTCATATTTAAACAAAGATTTTAAAGATGTTGAAGCCGAATACCCAGTGACGGGTTCTGAACTTCATCCTCTTGATTCCTCTTGAATGAGTTGAGGTGCGCAATTGCCATCTTTAAGGTGTTTGTTTAAATAGGAAATTTTGCAAATGTTTATTTTTATTTATGAAAATAATGTGTATATGTATACAAGTATATAATCACAAATTATAAACTATACATGTGAACATACAATAAACAAGGCATGAAACAAAAGATATAGAAGTTAACACAAGGCACATATACAATATGATAGAAAAGTAGTTCTATACAAGCATATATCAATAGAGTACAAAAGCAAACTATCAATTCTATACATATGTATACATGACTAAAAATCAAAAACTTTTAAATGGAGATGTTACCAATTGAAGGGCAATCTCCAAAATAGGTGCCTCCACGATAGCGATGCAAACACGATATGATCTTTAAGCCTTGTTGCACCTACCATCCGGGCACCGACTCCCCCTAAGTCTTGGAGGAAGTAGATCCACCTGTGTCATTTAAATTTGGAGGATCTTTTGGTACCCAAATCTTTGTGGGTCCTTTGGGGTTAGATCCGGGGCGAACCCAAACAAATTTATTCTTAACATTGTTCTTAGCATAACAAAACTTTTCTAAATGGCCTTTGCGGCCACAATACGTGCAAATAAAAATTCTACCACTATTGTACATAAAAGCATGGTTATGTGTGTGTGCATGTTTATGTGTAGCATGTTTATGATGAACATGTTTCCCTTGGGCTACTCCCTTAGGAAATTTAGATGCAAACTTGTTAAAATCAAATGCACATTTCTTTAAAGTGTTATCTAAAGAATCAACACGTTTTTGAATTTCAACAAAAACATTTTTATTACTAGAAATCCTGGGGGTTTTTGCTTTATTAGCTACCTTATACTTATCAAAATCACTTTTCAATTTTTCAAAAGAACTAGATAACTCATTTTTCTCTTTTAAACAAATTTCAAGTTTGTTCTTCAAAACATCATTTTCCTTTTTCAATTTCTTATTATGAGATTGTGAAATCTCATACCTATGTTGCAATTCTTCAAAAAATTGAGCAAGTTCATCCATTGTAAGATCATCATCATCAATAGAAGTTTCTAGACATACCTTAGATGAATCCTCACCTTGTGCCATAAAGCACATGTTGGCGGTGTCGATCTCCTCCTCGGATTCGGACTCCGTATCATCCCATGTAGCGGCCAAAGCTTTCTTCTTCTTCCCATGCTTGGAGGTGGTTGCTTGGAGAGCGGGGCAATCGGCAATTAGGTGACCGATCTTCTTGCAATGAAAGCAAGGGCCGGGCTCCTCTCTTTTCTTCTCGAATCTTCCTTGAGGTTTCCCTCTTCAGAAGTTACTTTGTCTTCCCTTCTTATAGAACATCTTACCCACCTTCCGGATGAGCATGGCGAAATCCTCATCGCAATCTTCCGATGAGTCGTCTTCCTCAATGGTAGTAGGAGTGGCTTTGAAGGCAATCGTCTTCTTCTTTGGTGCCTCCCTCTCTTCTCTAACTTTCATCTCCATCTCATGCGTCTTGAGATTTCCGATGAAGCCGGAGAAGTCCATCTCCTCTTTGTCGTTGAGCTCCTTGAGTGTGGTCGCCTTGACTTCCCAAGCTTTGGGAAGAGCTCTAATCACCTTCCTTATCTTTTGATCATTATCAATCTTGTCGCCTAAGGAAGAAAGAGCATTAGTTATTTTTGTAAAACGGGTGAGCATATCATCAATGCTCTCATTATCAAACATATAAAAATTCTCATATTGAGAACGTAGCAAGTCAACCTTAGCACTTTTGACTTGTGACGTTCCCTCATGAGTCACAATAAGAATGTTCCAAACCTCAAATGCGGATTTACAATTAATTATGCGTGCAAGGTCATCCTCATTTAATGCTTGGGTCAATGCATATTGTGCCCTAGCATTAGCCTCATAGTCTTTGGAAGTATCCTCGGACCATGTGCTCTCATCGGTTGTAGGTTCTATGAAATCTTTGGTTATGGCCCTAGCTACCCTAACACCTAAGGATTTCAAAAATAAGTTCATCTTGACTTTCCAAATGGGAAAGTTCAAGCCATCAAATTTGGGTGGGGATTTAATGCTAGAGAAGTCCATGGATGCCATGAATGCACAAGCAAATATAAATGCAACAAAAATGTCTATAGCCAAATATGGATCTCCCTAAGGTGGTTAGACCTAAGTTGTAGGGTTAGGCTCTGATACCAATTGAAATCACCTAGAGGGGGGGGGGGTGAATAGGTGATGGCTATATGAATTATGGCAATAATGCGGAATTTAAAATTTAACACACAAATAGCACAAATATAGACTTGCAATAAATAGAACAATAAAGGTGCAAGAATTAAAAGGAGTAGAGTTGAGAGAAAATTCGAGCAAACGCAAACGCAAGGATGTGTTTCCGAGGTTTGAGCCACGCTCTACGTCCCCGCCTTCACACTTGAAGGATTTGCACTACTATCGTTGATCCCACCGGATCGCCAATACAAGGACACACTTGTCCCTACACTTGTGATGCCGCAACACCACCCGAAGCTCACTAGCTCCCTTGAGGCCGATGCCTCTACAACTTCACTCAATAAGAAAGGTGATCACACTTGATCAAAATAGCTCACTTGCACAATCCTAGAACCAATGATATAGATGTAGAGCTTGGGATTGTGGTGTGCAAAAACTAGAGAGAAGGTAGAGGAATAGGCTACAAGTTGGGTGTTGGGAATTTAGGCTTTGAAAAATCTTTTGTAAAAGAAAGGAATTGAAATTCTTTGTAAAGCTCTTGTGAAATCTTTTGGAATTATTTTGCAATAGTTGTCTTATCAATATGAGGTGACCCTCTATTTATAGGGGTCAAAAACAGCCTCACAAAATCGTTGGTATCAAATCCCAAAAGAGAATTAGTCAGAAAAAATAGCTGTTGGAACTGTCAGAAAATCTGACAGTAGTCGGTCGACCGGGTCGGTCAACCGCCAACGGTCAAAAATCCGACCGTTGGGGCTCTGCGGTCGACCGGGTCGGTCGACCAAAAAATCCTGTGAACACAAATGTGCCTCGGTCGACCGGGGCGGTCGACTGATATACACATGCACAGTTTGTGCACATCGGTCGACCGGGCCGGTCGACCGGTTACTGTAAGTTCTGAAAAATCAGAACTTCCAGAACCAGAAATTGGGTTTTTGGTTTTAGGTCTTGGGTTAAATTTTGGAACTTGTAAAAACATAGAGTATGAGCATATGTCATACTTCTATCATGTTAAAATAGTTTGATAAAAATCCTTTTGATAAAAACTTGTTTTTCCATAAAAATGTTTTTCCAAAACTATTGTCTTTCTAAAAAGCTTATTTCCAAACATGTTCACTTTAAATCTAAGTTAGAAATGGAGATTGAAAATCTTTTTGAAGCCATGAACCTAACTAAAAGGTGTGTGTGTGTGATAATCCCATAGCTCTACTTCTAATATCTAGCTTTGACAAAATATCTAAAATAAAAATAAAAATACAAATCTTGTTTTCTTCATAGTCTATGCTAGTTCTTTTTCTTCGTAGTCTTGACTCGTTCTTTTCTTCAATATCTTATTCCCGAAGCTTCCTATTGTGCTTTAGCTTGGGAATGCAAATCTTGGGCGAACTCCAAACGTGTGAGTCTTTAAGTGGAGTCGTCAAAACCTGTTCTTGAACCTGAAATCCTTTTAAACAAAATTATTAAATACATAACTAAATATGTTTTGTTATCATCAAAATAACTGGGATAATGGCCTTTGGGCCAACAATGGCATCCCTGCTGGGCACATCAAGGATAAATTTCTGAACCGTTCGATGTAGTCACGGACAGATTCGCCCTTCCTCTGCACAGTGGAGAGGAGCTTGTCCATGGTTACTTCGGTATCGTCCTCATAGAAACGAGAGAGGAACCGGGTTTTCAGGTCGATCCAGGAGTTGATAGAGCCGGGGGAAGACTTCGGAACCAGTCAAATGCCACCCCTTTTAAGGTGCCAATGAAAAGTCTAGCCATGATGGCGTTATTGCTTACAACATTACCAGTCTGAGACCGGAAATAGTAGATGTGCTGATTTGGCGAGCTCTTTCCGTCATAGGTATGCAACGTTGGCGGTTTGAACTTCGGTGGATATGGCACCGAATCCCACTCCAGCAGATAAGGACGGACTGCCCCTACCTTCTTTAATTCATCCCTCTGAGCTAGGGATGCGATTTGAGCCTGGAGGCCCTTGAGGACTTCGGCGTCTAAGGAAGAACCCTCTTTAGACTTCTCCGTCTTGGGTTGCTCATTGCTGAAGTGTTCCTCCTTATCGTGATTGCTCCCGGCATCATTGTTGTTCCGGCCACTGAGGAGTTGTGCGAGCATCTGTTGAATATTGTCCAGAGCCTCTTGCTGAGCCTTGAAAGTTTGCTTCTGAGCTTCCAAACGTCGACGAAGATCGTCGTTAGCATTATCAGCCATGTTGACTGATGCCCTATCTGTTCGCACTGAGCTAACTGTCGCCGAAGAGGCGTACTCACAGTCTTCATCTTCTTCATCCGATGGCTGGAGTGATCTCCTGGGTTCTGGTGAGGCTAGGGCCGTCGAGGAAGAAGGCTGTTCATAATTGTAGGGTATCGCCACCCTGGATCTGGTGTTTCAGAAAACACCTTCCTCATACACCAAGACTTCGCCTAAGCCTGGGATGTAATCTGGATCTGGGGACTCTCGTCCTCTTCTGGTCATGTTGACGGATGCAGAGGGTAGATCTCGCGAGATGCTCCTTTTGTGGTGTTTCCCCGGAGCCTGTACCGATAGTCGATCAGAGACTGACCGTCGTCTTGGAGGCGTGGCGGGGATTGGTCCCAGCCGGCAATGGACCGAGTGGAGTGTCACCAGCTGACATCCCACTTGTTGACAACAGGGGGAAGAGGTTTGTCTATCTGTCAACAATTTCCTCAGATCAGACCCGGTTGGGTCTCTGCAATCGAGTGCAAAGGATCTTTTGGATCGCACATAGGACGATGTCCTGTTTCTTTTATCCCTGCAGAAGGGATTAGCACTGAATAGTGCTTTGGTTCTAGCTTCGCCATAAAGTGAGAGCTTAGTGCTCGACGCACTGGAAAGCGGAGCACGCTGTGGCACTTTACCCGCTATGCTGCTGCGAAGGCAATTAGCCTTCGATAGTACTTTGGCTTCAGCTTCGCGGTCATGGACCCTGCGCGTACGCTGTGGTACAGTAGCTTCGCTCGTGAGAACGAGGCCGGCGCAAGGCATTGCTGCTCTTGAATTGGACGACGGTATGATTGCCGTCGTATCTTTATGATTGGAGCAGACAGGCATCCTGCCTTTTTCTTCGCGAGAGAGGCGCGGTTTAGGCGTAGCTACGCCTGAAGCTTCGGTTGGAGACTTCTGTTTAGGCTTCAATACCCGCCTTGGTAGAGGAGACTTAGGTTCACAAGGAACCTGATTAGCAACACGCGAGGCTGAGGGGTGTCTGCAGAATTCTGCTTCCGGTTTCTGCTTTGAAACCTTGGCCGTGGAAACCTTCCTATGCTTCCGTGCTCGAAGCATTGGGCCACCCCCAGAGAGGGCTTCTTCAAATCTTCCTTGATCGAACTGAACCACCAAGTTCTCACAAGTGAAGGAATCAGACTGAGGACATGCTTCCTTGTTGCGCCAAATAACCGCAGTAGGTTCGCAGGGAATCTTTTCAGTCTCCGCAGAGACTTTCCTTGAAGATTTAGCCAGAGGGGCTCTGGCTGCACCGGCTTTTCTGAATTTAGAGTTAGACCCGAAGGTCTTTTCGTCACATTAAGACATTTGATTCTCGACAGTGGAGAATTTATTCCCCAGCGGAGTCGTCATCTTGTTTTCCATTATATTCGTAAAGGGGGAAAACTTACAAAAAAAAGAGTTTGAGGAGCTAAATTACAAGTATTCTTAAAAGGATTACAAGTAGATCTCCTCAGGGATTCTGGAGAAGTGTGCCGATAGGAGTCTGGTCAACGCGCGACCACTTTGTCCCTTTGACGATGCGAGCGATGAGATTCCCTTCTCGCCTGGTTCCGGGAATCAGAGAATAGAAGGTTGGTAGAACCCTCTTGCTGCTTCTCAAAATCGCCTTCAATAAGGAATTCCTTCTCGCCTGGTTCCGGAGATTCCTTGAGAAGAAGGACGATGTTAGGGTATCAACACCCTAGCTAGAGAAAGCAATTCTCTAAAAGGTCTCTGAATTCGAGAGCGCACGGTGCTTATGAAGAAGCCTCTACTTGTGGAGTCCTCTTTTCGTCTTTGATCGATCGATCCTCTCTCCTTGTACCCCTGGCGGGTTATTTATAGGGAGAGCAAGGGTATAATCGTCCCTAGAAGATATGGAAACAGATTGAATCAAATCTGTTTAAATCTGGAAAGTAGCCTTGCTGCGAGGCTAGGATCAGCTTCTGCGAAGCTAGAATTGGCAGGTCGGTGGACCTTCTCGATCTGTTTTGATCCTTTCCATATCGTTGGAGGATTTCCCCTGATCTTCTTACTCGTTTTTAGAAGAGTCAAGAGATTGTGGCAATCAACTGCCAAATTTGATCTCTGATTTGATCTTAATTGGATTTGATCTGATTGGATCCGATCTCATCCGGAGATTTGATTGGTCAAAGATTGACCATAGCAGACCAATAGCGGCGATGCCCGCTTTGAACTCGTAGCGGAGCTAGAAGTAGCTTCTGGCGAAGTCCGAAAGAAACCCTTTGGCGGAGCTGGAAGTCCTCTGTGGCGAAGTTGCGAGTTAGCTTCCTGGCGAGGCTTCGAATGGCTTCGAGGCGAAGTCGAGTGATATTAGCCTCTCAAGCGAGGCTATCCCTTTGGGCTCATGCGATGCTAAGTGCTAGCACCTTAGACCTGCTGAGGTCTGTTTAGAAACAATCTGGGTTCACTGTCTGCTTGCTGGATCAGTGGAGTCCAAGTTGCTTCCTTGTCCCTCGGAGATGGGTGAAAACTAGTCTTCAGCTCGTCTGTCACTTGTCTTTCGTAAATGTCAACAAATTTAGACATTGTTCGGACCAATAAGAATCTTGTCTTTTTAAGTATCAACAATCATCTCCTCGATATGGGAGGAAGTCGCAGCCTCGCTGTCCGCGACCAACCCTACAGCATAAAGGGAAAACGTCAGAACCTGTTCCCTAGTTAAAAAGGGAAACCGGGTGAACAAGACAATAAGAGTACCTTCTACAGGAGCAGTTGCCGCTTGTGATAATGCCATCACCGGATCACACCCGTATATTTCTTCCTCCGAGATATGTGAGAATTTGCTTGGATCTGGAAGAGCAGGTTCATCGCCAAAATCGACTTCATCGCCTGAATCATATTCGTCCTCTCCGGATGATGAAGACAATAGTTCAACGCGAGAAGCCTCGGTAATTGAGGCTTTGCCACCAAATACCCCAGTAGTAGGACTAGGGTCAACTACTCGCGAGCTGGAGATTAATACACCAGGAGACCCAGGTTGTTGTGCCTCATCTCTCCTTTCATGAGCCGAAGAAGACCCTGGTTGAGTTGAGACCCCTGGAATCTCAACATCACTCCTTCCCACCAGGTCAGCCTCAAGTTGTTCAGCCTCATCAGTTGCGACGGGTTCATCGGCAAGCTCCCCTTCTTCTAAAATTACGGGGCCCTTGCTGCGCAATCCATGAGTACGAACAAGGGGGCATCATCCTCCTCCTCCTCTTCTCCCCTCTGGCCTCCCTCTGAGCTGCCTGATATTCATCAAGGCCTCGCGAGCGCTTGTTGGACGCCACCTTCTCTTCATAAGACGCATTAATGCTTTTAATGCATGAACGCTCCATTGAGTAGCCAGGCATCTTGCTAGCCTGGAAATACCAGGTGCAGAAGCTAAGGCTTGCATAGCAGTTCGGCGTCTTATGAGGTAAACGGAAAAGAGCCTGTGTCCCCCCAGCTACGCTGTAATACCAAGCCCGAGCACCTTCAAACAGATTTCCACTGAAGGCAAGCTGAGCATTAGGGTTACCGACATATAGTTGGTCATAGCCGAACTGTCGGGCGAAATGACTCGGCATATAAGGCTCGATCGTGCACGAGTTCCCCTGCCGAAAGAGCAGATACCCGGGCCGGATATTGATGAGCCACCAGAAGACTCCCGACGGCAGCCTCGTGAAGTCGTCCGGACCCACAATGTCGGCGAACTTATCCCCATAAGCAGCATCTGTAATCTCGGGGAAGCAACAGTTGAGATGATAATTTGAAGCGTTCGGAATACACTTCCGGACGTAGAACATATAGTTGTTACACCAGCTCGAACTCTCCAGTCGCTGCACAAAAGGGACAAACCCCTCGCATCGGGACACTGACGTCATCAGTGAGGGGCAGTGCATCATGTACCAAGCCATTAAGTACGTGTAAGGAAGCTCGATCCGAGGGTTAGGGGTCTTCACTCTCGGCCTTCCCTCTGAATCGACCTCCAGTTTACCTTGAGAGTCGATGATGGTCTCCACCCTGCACAGGCTCTGAGTCAGGGCCCGCAACCCGCTTTGAATACCGGCCACCATTGTCGGAAGGAGAACTATGGACCTACCATAGGCCAGCAGCACCGCCGGATACACCACGTCGGCAACAATCATCTCATGCGGCAGTGTCGGCACTACACAGCGCTTCAACCACAGTATGAGGAAACCCGCCAGCAGTGCCCGGTTAGAAATGGGAATCTGGGCCTGGTGATGGAAACTTTCGAAAACCGTGTCAGGTTTGAAAGTGTCTTCGTTTGACTCTGTGGTATAAGAACTCACAGAGGCGTCGATTCTCTCGGCGATTTCTTCGTCAGAGCTGGGAGCCAGACTGGTCACTGAGTAATCTTTCTCAGTGATGCCATTAAACAAGTAGCTCGCCCAAGACAGCTGCTTAACTCCCCTAGCCCTCCAGGAAGTTATTTGGCCGCAGATGTGGAAATGACACAGCACCTCCCAGTAGGTCTCATATACACGAGGGCACTCTTTCTTCAAGAGATGAAGCTCCTCAGAGGTAGGGACGTATTCCTCATAAGGAGCATCTCCCATTACCAACCCCGAGACTTCATATAATTCATGCAGAGCAAGCCCCATTTCTTCAACCGGGGTGAAGAACGTCCCCGTTGAAGGGTCGTAATGCTCTAGGATCCCAAAGAAATTTTGAGAATTCTGTGGGATGCCATATTGCATAGCCCTGACCGCTTGGTACAGTCCCACCTAGTCCAACAGACCTCCAAGTTCAGCGAGGACAAAGCTCGCCATCTTACCCCACCAATACTTGTCAGTGGAATGAACCCACCCGAGCGGGCGGAAGTCAGTGGGAAAATCACCCCCTACCTTCATGAATTGATTAATAAAGGTAGTGCTGAGCTGAGGGGTTTCTCCTACTGGGTAATCAAACCTGAATAATCTAGGAAATAAACCAAAGATCTCCCTCCCGTGTCCACCCGAGTGCACCTTCCTGGCGCCCAGCATGCCAAGAGAGACACTGGGAACAGATCGGGTAAGATCCCATTCCATTGCCCGAGGGACAGACATGTGCTGAAGGTAGGATAGGGGATACATTCTCTCCATATTTGGAAGAAAGAATTTCCTATCCCCTATCTGGCGAAGCCACTTGTAGTCGCCATCATGCAAGACGTAACCACCCTCGCCAATATTATCGCCAAAGAAAAAGATGGGTTTCTTCAATGAAATGCGCGAATCCGTCTTAAATTCTGCATCAGTCATAAGTTCCCGGAGTGTCGCCATGTCGACTTTGGAGAGCCTCTCCCTTCGCCCCTTCGGCTTGTCAGCAATCACAGGAGCAGTCCTTTGCAACACAAAGGTTAAGTTGCGGCCAGCACCACCTACGTGCCCGAAGTGACACTTCTTGGAGAGGGGATCAACGGAATATCGCACTGCAAAAAGGAAACGACATTTGATCAGAAATCTGAAAGGAAATGATTAAGTGTCAATAACTCAAATGCAGAAGTAAACTCAGACGCGGCAATCATCAAAATCTGCGTCCAGACCCGAAGATCGCGAAGCTAGCCTAGAGCCCGCGTTTTAAAAATCCAAGACTTATGAAAAATCTCTAAGTACTTGGACTCAGACGCAAGATTTAAAATCACCTAGAGGGGGGTGAATAGGTGATGGCTATATGAAATGTGGCAATAATGTGGAATTAAAAATTCTACTAACAAATTGCTCAAATTAAAAGGACTAGCAATAAACACAATAAGAATTGCAAGAATTAAAGGAGTTTGAGTTTAGAGAAAATTCGAGCAAACGCAAACACAAGTATATGTTTCCGAGGTTCGAGCCACGCTCTACGTCCCCGCCTTCACACTTGAAGGATTTCCACTATTGTCGATCCCACCGGATCTTCAATACAAGGACACACTTGTCCGATCACTTGTGATGCCGCAACACCACCCGGAGCACACTAGCTCGCCTTGAGGCCGATGCCTCTACAACTTCGCTCAAGAAGAAAATGATCACACTTGATCACAAAATAGCTCACTTGCACAATCCTATAACCAATATGTAGATGTAGAAATTTGGGATTGTGTAGTGCAAAATCTAGAGAGAAGTAGAGGAATAGGCTTCAAATGGGTGTATGGAAATTTTGGCTTTGAAAATCTTTTCTAAAATGAAGACTTGAAATTCTTATGAAAATCTCTTGTAAAAATGTTTAGGAAATGTTGTCTAATCATGTAGAAGTGACCCACTATTTATAGGGGTTGAAAAACTGGGTAAAACAGCAAGAGAGATTCGTTGGGATCAGATCCCAACAAAATCTGTCAGAAAAATAGAGCTGTTGGAGTCTGTCAGACTTTCTGACAACTGCCGGTCGACCGGGCCGGTCGACCGCCAACGGTCATATTTTTGACCGTTGGGGGACTACGGTCGACCGCCCCGGTCGACCCGAACAAACAGAGAGCACTGTAACTGCTCCGGTCGACCGGAGCGGTCGGCCGACGTACACACATGCACAGCGTGTACGTCGGTCGACCGGGACGGTCGACCGGCTCCTGTCAGTTCTGAAAAATCAGAACTGCAGAAAGCCAGAACTTGGGTCTTTGGATTTGGTCTTATGGTTTGGGGTTTTGGACTTTGTAAAAATAGGAGTATGACCATATGTCACTACCCTAACATGTTAAAATATTTTGATAAAGTTTCTCTTGATAAAAACTTGTTTTTCTCAAGAATCGATTTTTCCAAAAAACTTAGAGTTTCTAAAAACAAATTTCCGAAAAACATGTTAGCTATAAAACTAAGTTGGAAATGGAGTTTGAAATTGTTTTTGAAGCCATATATCAAACTAAAGTGTGTGTAAGTGACAATCCCATAATTCTACTTCTAACATCTAGGTTTTGACAAAAACGTCTAAAAGAAAAGTAAAATTACAAATCTTGGACTTTTCATTGTCTTGATCTTGACTTGGTCTCTTCTTCATGTCTTGATCCCGAAGCTTCCTAATGTGCTTAGCTTGGGAATGCACATCTTTAGCGGCGTCCAAACTTGTGAGTCTTGATAGTGGAGCCGTCAAATCGACCTGTTTAACCTGAAATACTTTTAAACAAAATTGTTAAATACATAACTAAATATGGTTTGTTATCATCAAAATATTCAACAAGATATAGGGCTAATGGCCTTTGGGCCAACAAGATTCATGAAGACCAGCATCTGGTTTCACAAGACGCAAGAGTCATAAGAAATCTGCGTCCGAATTTTTCATACTTAGAAACATTCTAAGTGTTGAATCCGAAACGCAAGGCTTACTGGGGCCCTGTGTTCAACAAGAAGACGCAGTTTCAAGCAGATCAAACCTGCGCTTCGTTTATCAACTCAAGGGCCGCGTCTGAAGATTAAACATGGGCTCGAGCCCGCGCTGGCGGGTCAATTTTAAAAGAGGAGTCCAAGAGTTCAGAGAACTCTATAAACTCTTTTAATGGTGGGAATCAAGTCCGATGACTTTATACCTGAAATAGGGGCTTCCTGCATGGAGGAACCGCCCCTTTGAGTCACAGCGATGACCGCCCGTGAAGATGAAGCAGTTTGCTTGGCCTTGGTGCCATTGCGAATCAAAGAGCCGGTGTTAGAAGAGGTAAAGAGAACAAAGGAAGTTCCTTTCTCAAAACCCTAACAGAGGCACACGAAGACGAAGGAGAGTCTAATGATGACTCTTGAAAGACTGTTGCTTTTTATAGGCACAGTGATTCGCAAAGATACGCGGTGCTTGGCTCGACGCCTAATCACCGCCTGACGCGTGGACAGCGCTTTAAATGCAGCACGAAGTTCGCACGCCAAAAAGAGGATGTCCCCTCAATACAACAGGACACGTGGCAACATACTCATGGCACGGATTCGCATCCAACAGTCGCGTCTTCATCCCAAGAGACGCGTCCCTTCGATGGACGCACCCTTTCAACTCAGCCAAAATCGCGTCTACCTCATGGAGTAACAGTCGCGTTGTCATCCCAAAAGCAGTATCACCCCTGCGTCCACGGAACTGGCGCGTAGTCCTTGCTTCTGCAATTCAGTTCAAAAGCACACTGGCACAAGCAGATGACTGCCCACCTCTGGTTTAAAGTACACCAACGACAAACTTAAAGCATCGGGGAGGTTTAGACTGTGTATCTAGATACTCTACGCGATCAGTTTTGGCGGCTTCAAAGAGTTCCACAGTACACTCACGAAGACCATAGTCCAGACAAGATCAAGTTCAGAGCATTGTCAGTCCAACCGCGAGAAGGGCGAATTCAGCTAAAGTCCAAAGTATTTCGAAATCCGTCCAGCCAACCGCGGAATATCGAAAACTTTGGAGGGGGATCTGTAGGCTGTTTAAAAATCATTAAAGACAAGTCGTCAAAAGCAGAGTCCCAAACTCCAGACGCAGGGCTAGTCTCAGCCAGCTCAGCCGCACCAAGGCGCGAGGGTCGAAACCCGCGTCTCAGCAGCACCAAGGCGCGTGGGTCGAAACCCGCGTCTCAGCCGCACCAAGGCGCGAGGTCGACACACGCGTCTCAGCCGCACCAAGGCGCGTGGGTCGAAACCCGCGTCTCAGCCGCACCAAGGCGCGAGGGTCGAAACCCGCGTCTCAGCAGCACTGCAGCACCAAGGCGCGAGGGTCGAAACCCGCGTCCCAGCAACACCAAGGCGCGAGGGTCGAAACCCGCGTCTCAGCCGCACCAAGGCGCGAGGGTCGAAACCCGCATCTCAGCGGCACCAAGGCGCGAGGGTCGAAACCCGCGTCTCAGCAGCTCCAAGGCGCGTGGATCGAAACCCGCGCCTTAGTTGTAACCGTCCCGGTTATAGGGTCAATCACGACCCACATAACAGGAAAAGTTAACCCCCATTATGGAGTATTTTTAGGAGGCACGTACGCTCCTGAAACCTCTATAAATAGCCCCGTTGCTATGAAGAAGGGGTCGGATTTTCTGAGAGAAGAACTCTGAGAGAAAAGAGCTGGACTTTATAGCTTCCAGAGAGGAGGAAAGAGAGTCCAACCCTTCAAACAACTTGCTGCGTACAAGTTAGTCTTTGCCTACAATCTCTTTGAGATTTCTGGCCGACAGAGCTGCGTTACTCCGTCCGCCACCCGAAGAGAAGATCCCCAAAAGTTTTCGACGTTCACCCGGTCAACGGAAAACAAGATTCACTTTTCATCGCCACCTGAAGAACCCAGCACTAAATAAAGGGGGGATTCAAGACTCAACATCTCCCCTCCCTTGTAGTCGGAGCAGAAGTCCGTTGTAATCTTTCAACTGATCCAAGGAAATTTTACACCGAACGTCTCCTCTCCATACCAAACAGACATCTTGTCGCCGGAGCTGGTCGCTTTCTCTCCTCTCCTCTCTTGATCCTCGGTGAGCGCAACAATGACAAGAACAATGAGCTGCAGCGGGAGCTCTGCTCTGAGCAGAGCAACAACTCGTCATCGTTGAGACATGGGATTTCTAATGTGAACTGGATTCACCGTTTGGGATGATGATTTTGTATAACAATTTGGTTGCAAGTCTATTTTCAGCAATTTGAGACCCAAATTCTTGTATTCTTTGAAATTTGAGCAGGTTATATTGTAAATGAATTTTGCTTCTAAATCATTGTATTCTTTAAAGTTTTGCAAGTAATGGGATGTTTAATTTTGAGTTGTGGTTGAGATTCTGTTTTAATGTGGTAGTATTTGGTGGACAATGGCATTAATTGCTGAAGTTATAAGTTTGTATCAATTTTTCTGCTCAATTACTCAGTTAAAAGAGGACTGCGATTAGTCGTAGTCCTCATAGTGAGGACTGTAAGTAATGAGATGTTTGATTTTGGGTTGCGGTTGGAATTCTATTTTAATGAGGGAGTATTTGGTGTGTAATGGCATCAATTGCTGAATTTACAAACTTGTATCATTTTTTCTACTCCATTTCTCAGTTAAAAGAGGAATGCGATCATAGTGAGGACTGTGACCATAGTCGTGAAGTTTTGCAAGTAACGAGATGTTTGATTTTGGGTTGTGATTTGATTTTATTTTAATGTGGAAGGATTTGGTGTGCAATGACATCAATTGCTAAATTTACAAACTTATCGAAAATTTTTCTACTCAATTTATCAGTTAAGATGGTCGCAGTCCTTATAGTGAGAACTGCGACCATGGTCGTGAAGTTCTACAAGTAATGAGATATTTGATTTTGGGTTATAGTTGGGATTTTGTTTCAATGTGAGACTGGTATGTAATGACATCAATTGCTGAATTTACATGCCGGTATCAATTTTTCTGCTCAATTTCTCAGCTAAAAGCGAACTGCGACCATGGTCGCGATCCTCATAGTGAGGATTGCAACCATGATCTTGAAGTTCTGTAAGTAATGAGATGTTGATTTTGAGTTATGGTAGTGAAACAATTTTTCAATTTCAGAATATTGATGTGCAATGTCATAAATTACTGAATTTACAAGTTTGTATCAATTTCTCTACTCAATTTCTCAGTTAAAAGAGGAATGCGACCATGATCGCGAACCACAGATCTAAGAGATCCAAATCAATGTCACCAGCGAGGTTCATATAGTGAAGATAGAGAGCTCCAGAGAGAGGGGAAGATGGAAAGCTGGAGATCGGTGACGTTCAACGAGGAGAGAAGGGAAGATGAAAAGCTTGAGAGGGGTGTAGGTCTTTGCTACCGTTGGTGTCAAGATAGAGGGAGTCTCAGGAGGGGCAAAAAGAAAGGGATAGTCAGAGGCTTCGCGATCTGAGAGGAAGAGGGTGGCATCACAATCTGAGAGGGGAAGAATCGGGAGCAGATCTAAGAGGGAAAGAATCAGGGGCAGATCTGAGAGAGAGATGAGAGATAGATCTGATGTATTAAGTGGGGTGTTTTGCAAAAAAAAAATCAACATCAGCCTAGATGTATTAAGTGGGAGGGTTATGCAAAAAAAAAGGTCCAGATCTTATTTTAACCCCCATTTGGGGCTGAGATCGCGCCACATCACCGCCAGCTAATAGAGCCCTCAGCTGGCGACTGAGGTATATTTTTCTCTCTCTCTATATATATAAGAGTAAGGTTCCCAACCCTACTTTTTAATTAAAAAAATAGTTTGTTAATTTATTTTGGGAGTTATCATAGATTTCGTGGCTAGTTACCTTCTGATGAGGTTTGGGGGGAAAAACATAGGTTCACGATGTAATCCTCTATTATTATAGTGAAAGATTGACCGAATTAGACTCTGAATTTTCTCACTCTTAAAAGGTTTTCATGAAAAAATATTATGTCTTTGGATGTGTTTTTTGTTAGATCTGACATTCCAATTCAAGATCAAGATCAATTAGTCTAATTGACCAGATCAGTGAAAATCAGGTGGGAGATTTTTTTTGTTCAATAGAACGTTCCTTAATTATAAAATCACATTTCAAATCCCTTCCTTAGACATCAATCAGACTGGTGTTTAGTCAGTCTCGTATTAGTATTAAATCAGTAACATAAATAATTCAACAATAATTGATCTAGTAAAAATATTTATTAAAATAAATATTTCAGTGTGAATATTTTATTCAGCATAATCCCTGCAATAAGAACGTTGGTTCAAATAGACAGAGAATAGATTGAAATTCAATAATTCCTGCAATACTGAACGTTAGTATAAATAGACTGGATAACAAATTAATATGGAGCGAGATACGCGTACAAAGAATCTCCTTAAGACAATTACGTTCTTCGCTACGGTGCTTGCGGGATAATAGACAATGGTCTCCTAAGATACAACACTCCTTCACGTGTTCTATGTAACACTTTGAAAAATCATGTACAAGCGAACCAAGGTTGACTCGTATCTTCCATTTGTTCAAAGAACGAAAGTAGAAAAAAGAACACGAACAAAAACTAGAATTTAGACAGAATTCTAAAGGAATTCAATAAAAAAATTTTGAACTCATTTATTCTTATGGTTGTTGTTGTTATGAGTTTTTTAGTTTTTAGTTTTTTGTTGTTCATTTTGGAATTAAATTCTACCCTTTATATAGGAATTTGGAGGAAATCTTTCGTAATAGACACATCCGTTCGATCAGAATGGGCGCAACTATTTTGAATAGACACATCCGTTCGATCAGAATGGGCGCAACTATTTTGAATAGACACATCTATTCAGTTGGAACGAGCACAACCGTTTCAGCCAGACACATCCATTCGTTGAACGAACACATCCATTCGGGCAAACGTGTTCTCCCCCAATAGACATATCTATTCGGTTGGAACGGGTGCAACCGTTCCAAACAGACACATCCGTTCACCGAACAGACACATTCCTTCGGCCGAAATGTGTTGTCCCCGAACATACACATTTATTTGATCAGAACGAACACAATCATTCCGAACAGACATGTCCCTTCGTGTTTTCCCTCATTATATGTTTTTTTTGCTTCTCACATAAACCTGAGAAGATAATGGAATTCTAGGGCATCTGATACTTCTGGAGGATTCATAAAGTAGTAACAGAAAGGAATCTGATAGTTTTCAAAATGGAATCATCTGCATCAGGTCATCCAACAGGTGATTTTAAGTAATTTAATCAAATGAAATCTTAATTAGGGGCATATATTAAAAAACATTATAATAGAAGATACATGATTAATTATCAAGATTCCGAACTACTTCGATAAATAGCATCAAAATGCACAATCATTATCAGTGTAAATGTAATATATCAATATTTTTCATAGAGGCTTTGTTTGGTTGCAAGGAAGTGAGCGGAAGTAAGGAAATGGGGAAGTATATTTGCTTACTTTCCTATCTATCCAAACACCGAAAAAGAAAAATAAGAAAACCCTTTTTCTTTTTCTTTTTTCTCTTTTTCACAACCATTTCCTCACTTCCAGAGTGCTACAGTTAATTTTGTGGTCATATAAATCTCATTTGTAATAAGTTGTAGCACAAAACAGTTTATTTTTTGATCATGTAAATCTCACTTGCATTCTAATTACAGCCTATTTTTTATTTTTCTTAATTAATTTTTATTTTAATATTATTTTGCGGTCAACTTTGTGGTCAACTTTTCCACTTCCACTTCCACTTTCACATTACCATCCAAACACCGGAAAAGACATAACATTTTTCAAACCACACTTCCCAACAACATCCAAACATCAGAAAACTTACTAACCAATTCTCAAGTTCTAAAGGGAACTATTACCACTTCCTCACTTCTTCATTTCCTCACTTCCACCCTTAATCAAACAGGCAGAGTAATAGAAGAGAGACCGGCTTTCTTCAACTCTGGTTACCAGCAACTAGTTAATTGGTCTTGTATAAATGTGTCTGTTTTCTTTTCCCAGAAAAAAAATGTTTTTTTTTTTTTTGAAAAAATAAGTAGAATTTGTCAATCATTTAGACTGCACAGGCCTATTATCCAAATAAATATAGAAATAAGTAAAAAAAAAAAGGTTGAAGATTAATTTTTCAATAATTAATTAGCTCTATTAAGCCTTGAATATTTTATGTCTCTCACATTCAATCGAATAGACCAGCACGTGATATAATATGTACTTAATCCCATGTGTAAAAAGAAAAGATGCTTAAATGGTTAGTTCCGTGGGATCAAAATTCAAAAAGCATCTCTCTTTTTGAGTCACTCTAAGCTTTTGCAAAGCTGACTGTATCAAATTGGAGCCTACATGTAAATCACAGTTCTCGACTTTTCTTTCCTGAAATTTGTTAATTTTATGAAGTAGCTGTGGTCACACTTTCTCAAATTCTCACAATTTACTCATCCTTAGAGTTCAAGTGTTTTTCTGTCTTGTTGTGCCCCAAGCAGGGCAGAGCCGGGCAAGGGGACACGTGCCCCCTGACCCGCCCAAAAAGTGGTAGAGCTATGCTCGAATGGTGTAGCTTCTATGCCCGAGTGGTAGAGCTTCTCGTTTGTGTCTCGACATTTGAATTCTTTCATCGTCTTGCTGCTATGCTCGCATGTCTTGATGGAGCCTGGCACTAGTTTGACCAAATGCCGATAAGAAGGAGGAGCCAGAATCTGAGCCTGATTCTGAAGAGGATGATATTTTATGCTCCCCGACTTTGAAATCCTGGTTCCGCCAGTAGCCCCACCCTCATTGTAGTTGTATTGATTCTTTGAAGTGAGTTAGAAACTTACCGGCAAATTACATCTAATTATTGATTTCCATGATTTAATTAAGGAGTTGGCATCTTAGGAGACAATATTAAAGATTGAAAAATCTTTTGAGAAAGTAGAGAAAGAGTGTCAGTCGTGAGGAGAACTCAACTAATTTAATTAGGCTTCTTTCACATGGGAAATAGCATTACATTGTACCTGTAATTTGTACAGCCGAAGGCTTTGTTGGATCCAAAAAAAAAAAAATAGACCCTTAAACAGTTCAGTGAACCACAAAGGCCGAGAGAGTAATATTTTTATCTCCACCAAACGACATAGAAATCTCTTGTTTGATCTTCCTGCTTCGATTTACTTCAACCTATAATTAAAGGAATAAAGCCTGCTTGCTGATATGCATTTGTCTCTCACACAGTTAGGGTGTCATGTGAATGCTCGTATGCATTTCAAGTCGTGGGTTGGCTGAAGTTTTTCAAGTTGATCTAACGCGGCTATGCTTGAAAAAATTCTCATAGATTTCGATGGGGACGAGAGGAATATATATTGTTAAATCAGAAATTGAGTATATTATTGACGAGGTCAATTTTTTTGAATATATATATATATATATATATATATATATATATATAATATATATATATATATATATATATATATATATATATATATATATGGGGTTACTGTACCTTAGTTGACGGCTGAGAGAGTTTCTCAGCCCGCGGTGACGTGGCTGAATATATGCCACAGATCGGCCGCAGAGTGTAGGCGCCAAAAAAATACAAAAAAATCCCGCATAAACATTCGTGAATCAAAATGACAAAAATACCCCATAAATCCTGCCTAAACATTCGTGAATCAAAATGATAAAAATACTCCATAAAATAATTTTCAGTTGAATATATCTACAGTTATAAAATTCGTAATTCTACTACATCGAAAATATAATAGAAAAAAAATTGGATGAATATAATGTGAAATAAACAGAAGCATGCCTTCTGTAACAGAATTCTCACCGTTTTGCAAATTCCGCGGTCATAGTCGCAGTCATAATATAATAAAACTTTCAATCATTGCGACCATGGTCGCAGACTTAATACAAAATAACTTTCAATTTTAAATGACGACTGCGACACTAGTCGCAGTCATAGTATAACAAAAAACTTTTTTATATCACGTATGACTATAGTCGCATTCCTTATAACATAAAAAAATAACAGACGAAAACATGTTATCGTACAGCACTGCGACCTCCTTCAGCACTGCGACCAAAGTCGCAATCTTTTTTCGCATGCCTTATGTAAAAGATTTTTTATAATTTTACAAGGTAGTTTAGCCATGCGACCCTGAGATCAGTTCGCGTATATCACATCTTATAAAAATACTATATTAATTACACTGAATTTAATGAAGTAATTAATAATCTATCTACCGTGATACAATAACAGTCTAGAAAAAAGAGATGCACTAATGTTAATCACCATAAAGGAAAGATGTGCACCATACGAAATCTAAAGATATAGGCAAAACATTCTATAACAAGTTTATTTGTACTTCACGTAGTAAACCTCTGGAAAAAAGGTACTCTTCGGATTCTCCAGCCATAACTCTTCAATTTAATATTTAATTTTTTTACCACTTCTAAACATACTCAACCGTCACCTATAACAATTATTATTACTATTCATGTTCTTTCACATTATTAACCTTTATATAGTGCTTGTAACTAATATATTATCTCATATCTAAAAACTATATTTTTGCTCCTTTTCAATTTGATTTCAAAAACTTTCAGAAAAACAATTCATTCTTAAATCATGTCTTCCCCATCTTCTTCCTCTGAACACTCAGAATTCAACTTCAATCAATCCCCCACCGGTCCTCTTTCTTCAGGGTATTCTAGTGAATCTGATACCAGTCTGGACTTCACTCCTTTTGACTATCTCACTACATCAAATAATATTTTAACTGATCCTCCTATTCATAATGATGATGAAGTTTTCATGTGGGTTAGTGAGGAGGACATTATTCCTCTGCCACTTGACGGAGGCATGCTTGATGAAAGCATGTCTTCTGATGCTATAGCTCGCTTTCTCGCAACGGATCGGACGAAGAGCTTGATAGAGACGATCCATTCTGGGAGTTTATCGATGAACCAAAAAAACCTCAAAAACAGGAAGATGATGAGGAAATAAGTGATGAACAGGAAGACCAGGAGAATGAAGAAGATAAATCTGCTTATGATGGTGATGATGACGAGGATTAGGATTTCCTGATCTTCTGATATTCAACGTTATTTTGTTTTCTTTTAAAAGCTTTTAATGCTCTTTTTTGTAAGTTCTCTTTCTCACCATATTATGTTATAAATAAAATTTACTTCTATCTGTAAAATAATCTTTCACATTTTTAAAATACATATAAAGTATACCGTATAGGTATTAATTCTGCATCTTATCTGAGATAATGGTCACAGTACTCATATTATAATTACATATGAAACTGCGACCACGGTCGCTGTCCAGTTATAAACAGTTTGATCGTTTTGCATTCAATAAAGTTATAAACAGCTACCATGGTCGCAGTCCAAAAATAAATTATATGAACAGATAATACTGCGAACATCATCGCAATCCTCTCAAATCAGTATATTTCACTGTATATCACAAATTAGAAAATTGCAACTGTTGTTCTTAAACACTGCGACCATAGTCGCAGTCCTACTTCACATGCAATAAGTTACAGTGAAGATCAAACATATAAAACCATACGTAAACTGCGACTATAGTATCAGTCCTTAGACACCGTTATTACATATAACTTAGCAAAAAAACTTACCCAAAAAAAAATGCTATCGTGAGTACTGCGACCATAGTCGCAGTACCACGTCGCAGTCCTACTTCGCATGCAATAACTTACAGTGAAGATCAAACATATAAAACCATACGTAAACTGCGACTATAGTATCAGTCCTTAGACACCGTTATTACATATAACTTAGCAAAAAAACTCACCCAAAAAAATGCTGTCGTGAGTACTGCGACCATAGTCGCAGTACCACGTCGCAGTCCTACTTCGCATGCAATAAGTTATAGTGAAGATCAAATATATAAAACCATACGTAAACTGCGACTATAGTATCAGTCCTTAGACACCGTTATTACATATAACTTAGCAAAAAAACTCACCAAAAAAAAAAATGCTATCGTGAGTACTGCGACCATAGTCGCAGTACCACATCGCAGTCCTACTTCGCATGTAATAAGTTACAGTGAAGATCAAACATATAAAACCATACGTAAACTGCGACTATAGTATCAGTCCTTAGACACCGTTATTACATATAACTTAGCAAAAAAACTCACCCAAAAAAAAATACTGTCGTGAGTACTGCGACCATAGTCGCAGTACCACGACTTGCTCTCGTTAAGCACTGCGATCATAGTCGCAGTCCTTATCCGAATTCAATATGTAAAAAAAATAATAATTTATACATTACATGCGAAAAAAAGTAAACTGCGACTATATTAAAAAAATCATTAAATTTCAAATCAGATAACAAAAAATAATAAAGAAGCATTCAAATTAGTTTCGTGATTTGATAAAAAATGTTTGCAGTTTGGCCGCAGTTATAAAAGATAATTGTCACAAAATTGAGTAACGTCAGAAAATATAAAAATATAATAAACTATACAGATCTACTGTCTTTTACAGCAGGGCTATTTAGTACATTCAACTATTTCGATAGGCGGACCGTCCTTTCTAGTGTGGCTAATAATGTGCCACGTCACCGCAGGCTGAGAGGGTCTCTCAGCCGTCGGTTGATATACATTTCTCTCTCTCTCTCTCTCTATATATATATATATATATATATATATAGGGGTTACTGTACCTCAGCCGATGGCTAAGAGAGTTTCTCAGCCGGTGGTGACGTGGCTGAATATATGCCACATATCGGCCGCAGAGTGTAGGCGCCAAAAAAATCAAAAAAACCCGCCTAAACAATCGTGAAACAAATTGACAAAAATACCCCTTTTTTACTTCTAAACTAGTATAAACTCATCCACAAACAAAATTTACCTACAGTATTTTCAGCTGAAATATATCTATAGTTATATAATTCTACTACAGACGAAACATGATATCGTTCAGCACTCCGAAGACAGACGCTGTCTTTTTCACATGCCTTATGTAACAGAATTCTTATCATTTTACAAAGTCTGCGATCGTATTCGCAATCATACTATAATAAAACTTTCGAACATTGCGATCATCGTCGCAGAATTAATACAATATAACTTTCAATTTTATATGACGACTGCGGCACTAGTCGCAGTCATAGTATAACAAAAACTTTTTTATATCACGTCTGCGACCCTAGTCGCATTCCTTATTCCCATAGAAATAACAGACGAAACATGCTATCGTTCAGCACTGCGACCTCGTTCAGAACAGCGACCAAGGTCGCAATCTTTTTTCAGCACTGCGACCAAAGTCGCAATCCTTTTTCGCATGCCTTATGTAACAGATTTTTATAAGTTTACAAAGTAGATTAGCACTGCGACCCTGAGATCAGTTCACGTATATCACATCTTATAAAAATATTATATTAATTATACTGAATTAAATGAAGTAATTAATATTATATCTACCGTGATACAACAACAGTCTCGAAAAAAGAGATGCACTAAATATTAATCTCGATAAAGGAAAGATGAGCACCATACGTAATCTAAAGATATAGAGAAAACATTCTATAAAAAGTTAATTTGTACTTCACGTAGTAAACCTCTGAAAAAAAGGAACTCTTCGGATTCTCCCGCCATAACTCTTCAATTAAATATTTAATTTTTTTACCACTTCTTCCTATACTCCATTGTCACCTATAACAATTATTATTACTATTCATATTCTTTCACATTCTTTACCTTTATATAGTGCTTGTAACTAATATATTATCTCATATCTAAAAACTATATTTTTACTCTTCCTTTTCAATTTGATTTCAAAAACTTTCAGAAAATAATTCATTCTTGAATCATGTCTTCCCCATCTTCTTCCTCTGAACACTCAGATTTCAACTTCAATCGTTCTCCCACCGGTCCTCTTTCTTCAGGATATTCTAGTGAATCTGATACCAGTCTGGACTTCACTCCTTTTGACTATATCACTACATCAAATAATATTTTAACTGATCCTCCTCTTCATGAGGATGATGAAGTTTTCATGTGGGTTAGTGAGGAGGAAATTATTCCTCAGCCACTTGACAGAGACATGCTTGATGAAAGCATGTCCTCTGATGCTGGAGGCTTGCTTTCTCGATACGAATCTGAGGAAGAGCTTGATAGAGACAATCCATTCTGGGAGTTTATCGATGAACAAAAAAACCCTCAAAAACAGGAAGATGATGAGGACGAGGAGAATGAAGACGACGAATCTGTTTATGATGGTGATGATGACGAGGATTAGGATTTCCTGATCTTCTGATATTCAACGTTATTTTATCTTCTATTAACAGCTTTTAATGCTCTTTTTTTGTAAGGTCTCTTTCTGACCATATTATGTTCTAAATAAAATTTACTTCTATCTGTAAAAAAATCTTTCATATTTTTAAAATACATAAAAAGTATGCCGTATAGTTATTATTTCTGCATCTTATCTGCGATAATGGTCGCAGTACTCATATAATAATTACATATGAAACTGCGACCATGGTCGCTGTCCAGTCATAAAACAGTTTGATCGTTTGCATTCAATAAAGTTATAAATAGCTGCTATGGTCGCAGTCCATAATTAAACTATATAAACAGATAATACTGCGAACATGATCGCAATCCTCTCAAATCAGTATATTTCACTGTATATTTCACCGTATATCACAAATTAGAAAACTGCGACTGCTGTTCTTAAACACTGCGACCAAAGTCGCAGTCCTACTTCGCATGCAATTAGTAAAAAAATTCGTAGTTTATAGGCGGCTGAGACAACAGTTACAGTGAAGAGCAAACATATAAAAAACATACGTAAATTGCGACTATAGTATCAGTCCTTAGTCAACGTTATTACATTTAACTTAGCAAAAAAATTATCCAAAAAAATGCTGTCGTGAGTACTGCGACCATAGTCGCAGTCCTTGATCGCATGCTATATGTAAAAAATAATTTTATAGTTCATAGGCGGCTCAGACAATAGTCACTTTGAAGAACAAATATATAAAATAATACGTAAACTGCGATTATACTATCAGTTATTAGTCAACGTTATTACATTTAACCAAGCAAAAAAAAAACGTCCACGACTTGCTCTCGTTAAGCACTGCGATCATAGTCGCAGTCCTTGTCTGAATTCAATATGTAAAAAATAATAATAATTATACATTACATGCGAAAAAAGTAAACTGCGACTATATTAAAAATCAGTAAATTTCAAATCAAATAACAAAAAATTAATAAAGAAGCATTCAAATTAGTTTCGTGATTTGATAAAAAATGGTGACAGTTTGGCCGCAGTTATTAAAGATAATTGTGACACATCACCGCAGAGATATTTAGTAATTTCAACTGTTTCAATAGGCGGGGCGTCCTTTCTAGTGTGGCTAATAATGTGCCACATCACCGCAGGCTGAGAGGGTCTCTGTAACACCCCAAATTTTTAAAATTCCGAATTAATATTCAAATACTTAATCTATAGAGATTACACAGATTAGCAGGGGTGATTATTGAATTAAGTTTGTATATATTGGAGAAGATTTGAAAGTGAAATATTGTCGGATAATTATGAATACAAGGATATGAATATTGTGTATGTGTACATGGATGTGGATATGTATGTGTATAATGGTATTTTATAAAATAATAATAATAAATAATAATATATCAAACAAGTAGAAAATAAAGATTTTTTTCGTTCTTTAAATCAATGATGGAGATGAGATCTTGGAATTTGAGAAGTGAAGTGGAGGGTGAAGATTGTATTGAATTTGAGAATGGGTGAGGTGGCAAGCATATAGAATTTTGGGGAATAAAAAAAAAAGAAAAGAAAAGAAAAAGAAAACCCTCACCTCCTTCTCTCTTCTCATTCTTCCCCTTTTATTTCTCCAATCCTTCTCCCCTTCCTGGGATGGCAACAACCAGACCCCCCACCCAAATCAAATTATCTCTCTCTCTATGTTTCTCTCTCTCTCTCTCTCTCTCTCGGCAGCGCTGGGCAGCGCGCGCGAGGCGCGCAGGCGGCGGGCGCGGCGGCGGGCGAGGCGCGCGCGGCGCGCGGAGGCAGGCGGCGGCCTGAAAGAAGGAGAACAACCCCTTTCTCCTCTACACTCTCACACCCTCTCTCTTCCCTCTCTTGCCCTGGCATCGACAACAAAATAGGGATGCGACGACTTCAAAGAAGAGGAATTCAAAGGTGAGGGAGTTTCTTTGATTCAGATTTTGTTTTGATGAAATTTCTGAAAATAGTTCATGGACTCAATTAATTATATTTTGTTGGAACTCTTAATCTTTCTCAGTGAGATCTAAATTAGTATGTGATTAGGAGTAGTGTAGTCCTAATTGACCTTATTTCTTATTGTAGTTGTTGATTGTGATCGATCTCTAATTTTTATTCAATGGAATTTTCAGTTAAATGGTAAGTGTCTAAAATTGGTTCACAAACTATGGGAATATTTTTCCCCTAATCTGAGATAATTGTTTTCAATCGAAACATTAGTAGAGTCAATATCAAAGGGGACATAATTAGAACTTATCGAGAACGGATGGATAGAAGCTAATGATGAGGGAGTTATTCTCTCATTTGATAACTAAATTTTTATTTAGATTTATCTATTTAACCTTGCTTTTCATTAATCAAACGTGAGATGTTAGAGATCATTTAAGCCTTGGGTTGTGCTTGTGTTTGATAAATATGATTCTAGGTTAATTCATGTAACTCATTTATAGATATATGGATCATTGTAGAAGAAAGCTCGAATATATATATATATATATATATATATATATATATATATATATATATATATATATATATAGAAAATACTGCTATATGCAAGTTTGTATTAACTAATTATTAAGTGTAGAATGGGTATTTTAGATTCTAAGGGGCAATCGATTTTTCGGAGAGGAGTAAGTGAACAAAATGTTGATGGTTCATAAGCCTAAAGTGCATGTTCTCTCGTTGAGATTCATGAATAACTCTTCGTCCCTAAATTATTAGAAATTCATGATTTGATCGGGGCTCAAGTTATTAATTTCTAAATCTAAATCTGGTAAATCTCGTTGGTTCTAAAGCCGAATTAGATTCCTCCCAGGTATAACTGGTTTATAGCAACTGTAAGATTTACAAACAATTATTGGTGTCAGAACTCTACAAGATTTTTTTTCTTTAATTAATTATTCCGGGGCTGCTTCTATTATAACTTTGTGTTCGAGTGGTTTCACGTAGTAAGACAGGGTCAAGTCGCGAGTGTGAAGCTCTCAACCTTATAGTAAGCAATAAGTTTACTGACTCACTCAAGACAGTATATATTAAATACATGGATGAATATAAAATAAGACATTCACAATTTGAGTCACTCATACCCAGTAAGATCATGAACACTTAAATTCTAATTTCTAGCATTGTAATGCAAGTATTTTTTTTTGGTCACTGTAGCCTACCAATAGTTAAGACATAATTAATATGGATGCATCAATTTTTACCATTAAGTGAGGAAAGGATGTTAATATTTTCATGAAGGATAGTCTCTAATTATTATTGTCTATGATGATCTGCTAGGGAGCAGTGAAATGTCATACAATTTCTGAAACTCTTGAGCATAGCCCATCAATATATATATATATACATATATATATATATATATATATATACATACATATATATATAAATATATATACATACATATATATATATATATATATATATATATATATATATATATATATAGGACCTATAAGAGTTTTACCTTGCTAATGATATCTTGTTCTACTAGTTGTCAGTTTGAATTTTCGATAAATGATTAATTAGCTTAGGGTTGAGTCATCAAGAACCAAGTTGTGTTTAGCCCAACTTCAATTTCAAATCTCAGTATGTTCGGTGTGCAAACTATTCAAATGTGTCCTATGGACTAATCATAGTTTTCCCTATATAGGAAGGACGGGACTTATTCATGTTATTAGAAATGTCACATTAGCTATGATTTAACCTAGCTATGTAAGACCCACCATTAATCTTGGGTAAATTGAATTAGTAATTTATACCTTGGAAACTCAAAGCCTTAATTGTTCTCGAGTACTTGTTAAGGAATATCATTACCATTCTTTATTTTGTCCTCTTGAATTTAACTTAACAACATGGTAAATCCGTAAGCTTGAAAATCTTGAATAATCGAGTAGGTTGCCAATCACGGTTAAATTTAGAATCTTGTTGACCACCGTAAAACCCCAACTAATTACTCGATCTAGATTTTCAGAATTTATGCCAGTATATAATTTTGAGATAAAAATATCTGATGATCAAGTTTCAGTGATGTGTGTCTCTCTACTGAGAGACTTGGGGTAACGTATCAATGAACAGGCAAATCTAATATATGGAATGAGTTATGTGTGTGTGCTTGTGTGCGCGTTAGTACTTGCATGTGTACAGGTTGCATACATATATGTTGTACACAAGTGGTAGAGTATTCATTTACGTAAGCATGATTAGAAATGAGTTAATAAGAGGTTATAAAAAACTCACTTCTTACACTGATTCCTTCCTTCCATTCTATTAACAATCTGTGCGACGTTGATCATCTTGAGGCAACTTAAAAAACCAAACTTGTAGCCCTCGTGGTTGTGCTCATCCCTGAGTGAGAGACGCTTATCCCGCATCGCGTTTTGGTGTTTCACAGCCTCCACTCTCTTCAGTCTCTAGTGAATCGATAAACTTGATATCAATTATCAACTAGTAATTATGACTTCAATGTTTATCGATCCATATTCCCATACTGTTGTATATTATATGAAATTCGAGATGTGTGTGTGTTTTGGGTAGAGTTATATAGAAATTGGTTGCTAATAATGGGTGAAACAACATGCTATATGAGATAACTCAAGTATGGTAACGGGCGTGTGTATATAAGTTATTACTAGAGTTCCTTTGGGGAAAAAAATGATAATTCTTGACAAAGAAGATTCTTATGTGAATTTCATGAACTTTTAATAGTTTGTAATTTGGAATTAAACTAGTGAATAACTCTCTTCAATCTTAAACAATAAACCCGGTAAAATGGAATTGGGGGGGGGGGGTATAGCTTGATTGGGATTCACTGAACTATCTATAACTATCAAGCACGATAAGACTCCAATAATGAATTCGTAGTTAGTCAAATTAATAATCAAATGATGGAGTATGTAAGCAAAATTTGTATCCATGTATAAGGCCTAACTAGAATATGCATTGGGAGTGCAAGTAATTATTTTTTGTTGATAAAATGATTGACGTGATGGCGGATGGCTTGTGTGTGTGTCACATTGTATATGATTATTACATTCATTATATATATAGGAGGAAGGGGCCGGGCGGGAGCCGGTAGGAGGGGGAAGACGGTGTCATTATTCTATTGTGGGTATATATATATTTATATATAGGAGGAAGGGGCCGTGCGGTAGCAGGTAGGAGGGGGAAGACGGTGTTATTGTGATGCTATATATATACATATATCAGAGGAAGGGGCCGGGCGAGAGCCGGTAGGAGGGGAAATACGGTGTTATTATTTCACACACACACACCACACACACACACACACACACATATATATATTGGAGGAAGGGGCCGAGCGGGAGCCGGTAGGCGGAGGAAGACGGAGAATCTCACATTTCATTGGTGATGTATATATCACTAAGTATGATATTCGAATACTGTGAAGTGTAGTGTGATTGTGTAAGATTTGTATTATCTATATAGATAAGCTATACGTATGATGATATAGGGTGATATTGTGATGTTTTATCGCCGGGACAGATAAGTATTCCCATAAAATTTTGAGTATGATTGTTGTACTTTGTATATGATATATGAGATACATGGAATACTTGCTGACAATACTTACAGCAGAATCATGTATAAGCTATAAATAGCGGAGCGAGTATTTTATTGAATTCCTAGGCCATGTAATATGCAACAGAAAAACTAAAGAAAGTTAAAGAGAATCGATTACTAGACAAGTGAGACCATCACACAGACTATATAGATCATTGTGTTAATTATTCATTAAAGGTATTGCTTTTCCTCGCTCTATTTTGTTCATTATATTGCTAAAATTGTTGAAGAAAAACTTGCTCCTCCTTACTTGTGTTTTCTTCCTTTGATACATTTTGATTCTCCACTCACTGAGCTGTCGAGCTCACTCCCCTACAGACTGATATGTTGGCAGGTTGCATTGAGGCAGGGGCCTAGTTTAAGCTGCGAGGAAACTTTGCTTGGAACCCGTTTTCTTTTTGTGTAATTTAATCGTGTTGAAATTCTTGAGTATTCGTGCTTATTGATATTATGGGTTAGATGTGAGATAGACAGTTGATCTTATATATATATATATATATATGTTCAGAGGTATTTTGGAAATAGTTTCATTTCAAGTTGACATCAGATATAGTTTTATTGATTGGTGATGTTGAAATATGTGTTCTTAAGAATGTACTATGGAGTTATTTGTGATGATCATCATGAGTTGAAATTGTACCAATACTGCATTATTTTGTAAAACTAAGAGGTGTACTCTCGAGCTCATTATGTTCTGATTTTTTTTAGAATGCTATATATGGATAAGTAGGCGAGGTAAAGCCGAAATATCTTCATGATTGTCTGGATGATTTTGAGTTCAATTATATGATGGGATTGAGAATAAGTAGGCTGATGTTAGCCGAAATTATCATATTTGTATTGGATATCATATCCGACCAGTAATTCAAGGGAGATGCTGCTGAAATTTTAAGAAATTGGAAATGAATTTAATAATTGGTCGGCTTAAATGGATGTTATGTAAATTGAGGATTTTAGAATACTGGGACCCTTACAGTCTCTCAGCGTCGGCTGATATACATTTTTCTCATATATATATATATATATATATATATATATATATATATATATATATATATATATATATATATATATATATAGAGAGAGAGGATTTGTCCCTCAGCCGTCAGCTGAGAGAGACTCTCTCAGCTGGCGCAATGTGGCTGAATTTAACTACAATTTTGAATGTTGGTACCATGGTCGCAGTGTTATATGAGAACTGTGATTAAGTCGCAACGTTTTTATGAGAACTGCTGCCATGGTCGCAGTCTTTTTTAAGGACGGCGACCAAGGTCAGTCTTTTTCTGAAAATTGCTACCATACTCGCAGTTCTAATTACACTGAAAATATATGATTTATTAGGACTGCGACCATGTTACAGTGGACTGGGACTATGTTGCAGTAAGTTTGCGACCATTTTCAAGTGACAGCTGAGAGAGTCTCTCAGCTGGCGGCTGAGGTACATTTTTCTTTTATATATATATATATATATATATATATATATATATATATATATATATATATATATATATATATATATATTATATATATATATATATATATATATATATATATATATATCAGAAATATGTATATCAGCCGAGGCTGAGAGACCCTCTCAGCCTGCGGTGACATGGCACATTATTAGTCACACTAGGAAGGACGCCCCGCCTAATGAAACAGTTAAAATTACTAAATGCCCCTGCGGTAAAAAATAGTGGATCTGTATAGTTTATTATTTTTTTTATATTTCTGACGTTAGTCAATATTAATTATCTTTTATAACTGCGACCAAACTGCGACCAAATTCATCAAATCACGAAACTAATTTGAATGCTTCTTTATTAAATTTTTTTTACGCAGATATTATATATTTTAGGAATGCGTCTAAGCTCATAATTGTCAATAAAATAATTTATTAATAGTTTTAAAATTTTTTTACGCAGATATTATATATTTTAGGAATGCGCCTAAGGTCGTAGTGGTCAATAAATTAATTTCTCAATAGTTTTAAAAACGTCCTTTATCGTAGTCTACAATTATTTAATTTGTAGATTTTTTTTATTATATGATCTGTAAGAATTTTATTGATTTCGAATATAGTCGTAGTTTACTTTTTTCGCATGTAATGTATAAATTATTATTATTTTTTACATATTGAATGTGAACAAGGACTGCGACTATGATCGCAGTGCTTAACGAGAGCATGTCATCGATGTTTTTTTTGCTAGGTTAAATGTAATAATGGTGACTAAGAACTGAAACTATAATCGCAGTTTACGTATTATTTTTATATTTGTTCTTCACTGTGACTGTTGTCTTAGCCGCCTATAAACTATTAAATTATTTTTTACATATTGCATGCGATCAAGGACTGCGACTATAGTTGCAGTACTTACGACAGCATTTTGTGGATGAATTTTTTGCTAAGTTAAATGTAATAACGGTGACTAAGGACTGATAGTATAATCGCAGTTTACGTATGATTTTATATATTTGCTCTTCATTGTAACTGTTGTCTCAGCCGCTTATAAACTACTATTTTTTTTTTTACTTATTGCATGCGAACTAGGACTGCGACTATGGTCGCAGTGTTTAAGGACAGCAGTCGCATTTTTCTAATTGTGTGATATACAGTAAAATATACTGATTTGAGAGGATTGCGATCATGTTCGCAGTATTATCTGTTTATATAGTTTAATTTTGGACTGCGACCATGGTAGCTGTTTTTAACTTTATTGAATGCAAAACGATCAAACTATTTATGACTGGACAGCAACCGTGGTCGCAGTTTCATATGTGATTATTATATGAGTACTGCGACCATTATCGCAGATAAGATGCAGAAATAATAACTATACGGTATATTTTATATGTATTTTAAAAATATGAAAGATTATTTTACAGATAGAAGTAAATTTTATTTATAACATAATATGGTCAAAAAGAGACCTTACAAAAAAAAAGCATTAAAAGCTTTTAAAAGAAGACAAAATAACGTTGAATATCAGAAGATCAGGAAATCCTAATCCTCGTCGTCATCACCATCATAAGCAGATTCGTCGTCTTCATTCTCCTCGTCTTCCTATTCATCACTTATTTCCTCATCATCTTCCTCTTTTTGAGGGTGTTTTGGTTCATCGATAAACTCCGAGAATGGATCGTCTCTATCAAACTCTTCGTCCGATCCATATCGAGAAGAGCCTGTTAAAGATATACTCAAAGAAAGCGAGCCCCCAGCATCAGAGGACATGCTTTCATCAAGCATGTCTTTGTAAAGTGGCAGAGGAATAAGTTCCTCCTCACTAAGCCCCATGAAAACTTCATCATCCTCATGAAGAGGAGGATTAGATAAAATATTATTGATGTAGTGAGATAGTCAAAAAAAGTGAAGTCCAGACTGTATCAGATTCGCTAGAATATCCTAAAGAAAGAGAACCGGTGGGTGAATGATTGAAGTTGAAATCTGAGTGTTCAAAGGAAGAAGATGGGGAAGACATGATTCAAGAATTAATTGTTTTCTGAAAGTTTTGAAATCAAATTGAAAAGGAAGAGCAAAAATATCGGTTTAGATATGAGATAATATATTAGTTACAAGCACTATAAAAAGGTCAATAATGTGAAAGAGCATGAATAGTAATAATAATTGTTATAGGTGACGGTTGAGTATTTGAAGAAGTGGTAAAAGAAATTAATATTTAATTGAAGAGTTATGGCGAAAGAATCCGAAGAGTTCCTTTTTCCAGAGGTTTATTACGTGAACTACAAATTAACTTTTTATAGAATGTTTTTCTTATATCTTTAGATTACGTATGGTGCACATCTTTCCTTTATCGAGATTAATATTAGCGTATTTCTTTTTTCGAGACTGTTGTTGTATCATGGAAGATAGAATATTAATTACTTCATTTAATTCAGTGTAATTAAGTATTTTATAAGATGTGATATACGCAGACTGATCTCAGGGTCGCAGGGCTAATCAGAAAGTACAACTAGAGGGGGGTGAATAGGTGTACGACTAATCTAATGAACAATAATGCAGAATTAAAAACTTAATTGCAACACACTTAGTGTAACCAACGAGTGTAGCCGAATTTCTTGTGAAGGGCTCTGAACTAACTCCTCTGAATTCCTCTAAATAAGAGTTGATGTGCTATGTAAAGCTGTAACGCCCCGATCCTGCGGGTACGGAGACGTTACTGCAACGTATATACGCAGGTCCGAAAATACCCTCACGTATATACGCTAAGCATCAGTACAGGCAAGAATCAGAGTACGGAAGCACGAGGTGCATTATACATTCCAACACATGAGTACAATTACAAAGTTATCACCAGAGGTGATCCAATATACAATAATATTACATCACCAGAATGGCGCAATTGCGAGATTACAAAGAGATGTACAAGAATAAACAGTACAAAAGGCACTCACGAGTTTACTAAAGGAAACTCGAGAGGCACACAGGGGGCCTGGAAGGATAAGACTCTGGACGGTCTGCTGGAGATCCACGCTACCGCTACGCCACTCTGATCAGCAACAGGGAGAATCCACACGCTCCAAGCTCCATGACCTGGACATGAGAATCCAGGGGAGTCAGATGAAACTCCCCAGGCGAGTGGTGATACAAAAGCCAAGTGGCGAGCCAGGGTAAGCACATGTTATAGCGATAAAACCAAATAAAGCCGAGGGCGAGCAAATCTGATTGTATGGTTTCAGATCACGGCTCCATAAGACTAGTACGTCGAAGGAATAATCCAAACAAGGAAACCCTCATCTATATACCTATCTTATGTCACCATAATCTAAGCACATACAACCCGACTGTACTCCGGGCATGATAAGATAATGAGCAGGAGGCAGGTGGATACAAGGAATAGAGCAGGGCATGAGCAGTTAATATAATAGTACTCATAAAACTGGAAATCCGATGTAAAATCCAGGACAAGCAAATATAGTAAGGCATATCACAGATTCAAAGCCGTTTAAGCTGCAGGCTTCAGTATGCGTCCCATTCCACATACCTCTACTTACAACTTAAAGAGCCGGTTATTAGACACTTTATTATTACTCGTCTTACCCTGATATCTAGCTATGTGGACTAGCGTCCCAGCACACATAGATCCATATCCGAGTAAAGCAAGGTTGTTATTGGAAACCAGCGGGGGTATCAACGAACTATGTTTACAGTGGGTCCCGTACATACCCGGGACCACGGCCCAGGATTGTTCCGTTGCTTGGTGACGGAACCTGCCGCAAGGCTAACAGGAGGGACTTATGTATGCCCTTATCATGATTCAGGAGGAGGGAGCCAGCACTCCCCTCGGTTGCCTGGAGGCCCACAGGTCAGACCGGAAGTTTTAGTTGCACAACATGCCTAATACCACTGTAAACACGAACACATATTGATAGCCGCATGTTTCCCCGACCCGATGCAAGTTGTCCTTTTATGATTTATTAGGTTAATTATCAATTTACGGGAATAACAGGAACAGGACATGATCAGGAATTCAGGAGTTCAGGTCACTGTATATAATACAGGATAACAGGTCACTGATCATGATACAGGATATCAGGTCACTGTACATAGTACAGGATAACAAGGCAGGGTTCCCGTAAATGTGATAATCACAGGTCAAGTATATCATGCTGAGTGTCAAGGGATAGCATGACAAGATGGTGATATTAGACAGGTAACCAGTCATGTCAAGAGATTGATATAAGTCCGGTGGCAAGTCATATCATAACAAGGGTCTTGCCAAATAGTAGCATGTCAGGTGTTAGGTGATAACAAGTCAGTTGACAGGTGATATACATGTGTTAAATAGTAACATGCATAAATGACAGGTATGAAGAAATAACACGGTGGTAGAATAGTAGCTGAGCACAACAAAGCGGAGCTGAGCAAGCTGGAGGCACAGGCAGCGAACAGAGTTTAGACACTAATGCGCTCTGCGAGGCTACCAGGGCACTCGGATTAAGATACGAGTGGAGAATCCGGCAGCAACTCGCCTAAACGAATTTAGTGAATAAAGCACTGAGTGCTAAGCATGCTCACCAGGCGGAGCTGAGAAACCTGACGATCCCAATCACGCCTCTTTCGAGACAGTGAGGGACCGGAGGCTGAACTGAGAGACCTGCCGGTCCCAATCACCTCCCTTTCGAGATAGTGAGTGACCGGAGGTTGAAGGGTCCGGAAGCCAAGTATGGTATAAGGCAGTACAATACATCACAGGCATGGTATATGTACAAGAAGGAAACTACCCTAGTACAAGCATTCGTCACAGAGCAATACATGTCCAGATATTGGCACTCGGCCATACACAAATACAGGGACTCAGCCCAATACAAAGTACATGGAAACATAAAGTAAAATACATATCGACCCGACAAAGCGGGGAATCCCAAATGGAGGCGAGAGCGAGGACACTCGCCTAAATCACCGAAAAGCCGAAAAGTCTGGATCCATGGAACTCGCGCACGCGCCATAAAATAATATATAATTATGACGAGAGAGAAAGTGAAGAGGAGAGAGAAAGAGTTAGAGAGAGAAAACTAGAGAGAGAAAGGGATACAGGGAGACGCGGGCTTCCGAGAGAGAGACGCGGGGGACGCAGACGCGGGAGTCGCGTCACAGGAATAACAGACGCGGGAAAGAGCAGACGCGGGGGATCGCGTCGCGGAAAGTACCAGGCGCGGAAATCACAGATGCAGGAATAGCAGACGCGGGGTTCGCAGACGCGGGAGTCGCGTCGCGAAGGAGCCACAACGCGGGGTTCGCAGACGCGGGGTTCGCGTCGCAGAGATGCCTCAAACGCGAGATCTGCGTTCAAGTGCGGACGCGAGGGAAACGCGGACGCGGACGTGGGTTCTGCGTCGCGTCAATACAGAAACGCGCGGAGCGCGTTAAGGGATTGCCTAGACGGGGGTGAGATCCGCGTTAGGAAAGTCTTGGCGAGGAAAATCACTCGCCGACAAGATTCCTTGCTGCGCCCGACGAAGGGAAGTTCGGCCCCAATCCAAAAGGAGGGTACCGGCCCCAAGTCTTGCCAACAGAGAAGAACGCGGCCCCAATCCAAAAGGAGTGGCCGGCTCTTGAGTCTTGCCGACGAAGAAGAGCACGGCCCCAATCCAAAAGGAGTGGCCGGCTCTGAAAGAGTCATGTCCAAATGGAGAAGACGAACAGGAAGAGGAACCAGGAAGAGAGAGAGAGACTCAGGAGAGAGAAAGAGAGGGAAAGTTGTAGGAAAAAGAGAGGGAAAATGAGGTGTATTATGAAATAAAATTGGGATTTAAAGGAGTGGGGTATTGATGTAAATAGAGGGAAGTAGTTTTAGGAATGTGGTGGGGTATTATTGGAAAGAGGGATTTCTTTTGATGAAATGGAAAGGAAAAAGGAAAGAAAGAAAAGAAGAAAGAAAGAAAAATGAAAAGAAGAAGGAGGAGGAGTGGGGTGGCCGGCCGGTCACTGGCCGGCGGCGGCGCCGCCGGCGGGGAGAGGGCGGCGCGCGCGCGGGTGGAGAGGAGGGACGAGGTGTTGGGTCTTCTTTGTTTGGGTTGTTGTTGTTGTTGGAGATGGTTGTTTGATGGAGGTGGAAGGTGATGGTGGTGGTGGTTGTGGTGGTGATTGGTGGTGTTGGGAAGTTGGAGAAGGTGGAGGAGGTGGTGATGGAGTAGTTAAAGGGGAGAATTTGATGGTGGTGAGGGAGAATTTTGGAGAAGATGGAAGTGGATTGTGGATGGGTTTGGTGGAAATTGAAGGTTGTTGGTGGTTGGTTGAGATTGAAGATGGTGTTGGTGTGGAGAGGAGTTGTGGAAGAAGGGGTGGTCGGCCTAGGGTGGCCGGCGGTGGTGGCGCCGGTGGTCATGCTTGGGCGCTGGTCGTCAAGGAGAAGAAGAAAAAGAAGAAGAAGAAGAAAGGAGAAAAGTGAAGAAGGAAAGAAAAGAAAAGGAAAGAAAAAGAAAAAGAAAAGGAGAAAGAGAGTGATAGTGATTGGTGATGGGAGAGGGAATTAATGAGAGAGGGGGGAGTGGTGTCTCCCACGTGGGGGAAATGGCTGGATCAGTGGAGGGAAAGAAAAGGAAAGAAAGAAAGAAAAGAATAGATTAAATAATAATATTATAATATGGTCGCGAAAAATCGACTGTTCCAGAAAAATCCAAAAAATACCCAGAGGTAGAAAACGTCATCCTGAGGAATAATACGAAATCGGTTTTCAGAAATAAAATCCCATTTTCAAATTAAAAATCCGGAAGCCAACCGCCGATACCGGTCTACACCGGGTCGGCCGGATTTTGATAAATTCTGAAAAATCCCAGAAAATGTATTAAAGAAGAAAATATGATTTTAAGAAATAAAGTGAAAGCGGAATTCAGAAATTCAATCCCGGTTGTAAGCTAAAAATCCTGGAATCAACCAGCGATACTGGCCGATACCGAATCCGGTGGAATTTTCATAAATTCATAAAATCCTCAGAAAAGGCATTTAGATGGGAAATGTGATTTTAAGAAATAATGTCTAAAGACACTTTTAGTAATTCCAATTAGTTTGTAAATTAAAAATCCGGGAATCGGTCAGCGGCACTGGTCGACACCGGTTTTGAAGATTTACAACTTAATCCAGGAAATTTCCAGAAAATCATAGAAAATCTAAAATATTGGAAAACGATGTTCAAAACTGAAATCGGTCAAATCGGAATAGTAGAAAGACCAAATCGAGTAATTCTCTAGGATCGGGCCCTCGTTCAGACTAGGGCTGACTCCGAGTCACGAATCCAAATCCAAGACAAAACGTTCATATGAATAATTCATAATACAAAACAAATATAAGAAGTAAATCGAAAAATACGATCGAAAAATCTGAATACGCAACTAAGTACGTATTCCGGGAGCGGGGTGTTACATTCCATCCACCTTACAAAAAATTGCGTCCTCGCAATTTCGATAAGGGGTGAAATGAACACAAAAAGGTAGGAATGAGGATTATGCCAATCAAGATATGAATAACTATGAGTTTTTCCCCCAGATTGACTGAACAACTAACTCAGGACTAAAGCATCTCTGCACTTCTGCCGTATATATACATCCTCTGACGGTGCCATAATAATACTGATCTGATGTCTGCTTATAAAAGAACACTGCCAGAACTTCAAAGGACTAACCCATTCTGAACAATATAAAGTGAGCTGACTTGGTAAGATAATCAATAATACTTCGATCAGACTGTGAGCTAAAGCTAATGAAATCCATAGTGCTGAAGTCCATAATATAATATAAAACCCTGCATAGTAAGATGTTATCCTTTTGCAGTAGAATCACTGACGGGCTGCATACTGGGCTTTGTTAACTCTGAAAGACGTAGCCAAGAATATAAAATAACTGCGAAGAATTTGGAATACTGACTTATGAATGATAAACCGACTGCAGATGAAACAGGAAGAAGATATCTGAGCCCTGCAAGATTTGTAGAATGGATCATTGACAAGGCCATGGCGATAGCTCCGATATAGTGATGGAACTCTGTTCAGCAGATCCATAAAAGTACGCTAGAAGAAATCCGAGGAATGGCTAGAGTGCCAAGCACTGAAGGGACTAGCCACGGATGAAACCAAGCCTGGATGAGGTTATCGCGAACACAGCTCAGGTGTTAAACATTAGGGTGCGGCGAGGCTAACGCTCTGCGAGACTCGCATATAGCGAAGTTCACGCGACGAAGCCAGCGCGTAACACAACGCTAAATGCTAAGCACCAGGGTGCAGCGAAACTCACACCCGGTTAGGTTCACGGATGACTAGAACACGACCCTCGCTAGGCGAGGCTAGCGGAGCCTTTGGTCCACCAATTTAATAAAAACTGCCAGGAGTTGGTGGCTCTGAGAATATGATCAAGAAATTATAATAACTGAGACGTGTCCCGAATGCTGTCTTCTGAATAATAATCGGACGGCATATTAGCTCTGAGAAAACCCGAGTTCCATGATCATAGTCGAAGAAATCATGATCGCTATTAGAGTAATAGAAAATATCATAACTCTATCTGCCAGAAGTCCTGATTCTGAAATGTCGTTATATATACTGACACTTCTAATGAATTGATGCAATCTATCCGACTTACATAAGTGACGACTACTCTGCTTGATGTGCTAGTCTCCCATGATGTATCCAGAATATAAGAATATAACGCGGGGCCGAAGATCTGCCTAATATAAGATAATGTGATATACCAGAGTCGAGAAGCGCCAGAACATAATTAGAACGAACCACATCTGCCCGGCTGTTACCTCACTAGTCAACACATATCTTAAGTTGGCATAAAGATCACGAAAATCAGAATAAATCAGAATAACAAAAATAGAAGAGATAGGAATCATGAAATAGGGAGAGAGATAGGACGGACTAGGATTAATGGAGATAGGGCAATGAAGAGGGTATGATATAGAGAAGTTACCAACTCCCGGACATGCTAAAAATGGGAATAATTAGTTACGGTCAGTACTTCCAGAGTTTCTTTGCAGATATTGAATGCCCTTTCTGTTCTCACTCCATCATATTAAGCATCCGGACTTCCCCTCCAGTCAGATCATATGTTTGCTTCCCTTCACCATGTGCCCTAGTTCTTAGTCTCCTTAATGTATGACTCCATACTTAATACCGGGGATGAAGCGAGAAAATTCACAATCTTTCTGGCGATTGTGTTGCAGGTATCCGGCTTTAGACAATATCCACATGTCATATGTTGGGGGCAAGGTTGGAGGGATGACTTAGCTAGTAGGGCATCCAGAGGCCTGTTTGGACCTTTACTTTCCTTAATTGAGAGGGTCTCTTCGTCAACTTCATCTGCATCTTATCCTAATCTTTCTCCTCTGGGTCCATCCTACTTCCCGGATGATGACAAGAGAACTTGAGAATACTCCTTAGGCTGCTTGGGAATAAGAAACATCTTGATCCTCACCTTCATTTCTCACTAAAATATTGTTTGCTCAGTTCTCCTTGTCGGCCATCATGTAAGACACCGACCGACTATACCTTTTTGCAGTGTGCTTATTTACTGTTCAATCTCCCTACCGCAATTTGATAAATCATTCTTTCATTTCTTCCTGGGCTATTACAGAGAAGAATCTTCCTATAGAAATCCTTCGAGAACTAGTCCCAAGTGTTGGGCTTCCCAGTCTCGCTGCTTCCGCCAACTACTACATCCAGGCTACATCTTCTAACTGAATCTTGATCATTTTCACCTAGTTCTCGTCAGGAACCCAAGTTGACTTGGAAGATCCATCAGGTTTACTGACCACTGCTATGCATCCAGGGCTTCTCCATGCTTGAAAAGATTGCCGGCTGTAATTTCCTGAAATCTAACATGTCGCCTGGCTTCTGTTCCCGGAGTGCAACCAATGATCCTTGGTGCGGGACCTTCGCCTGTACTTGATTGTGTCTCATCATATCTTGCAGAGATAGTCTTAAATCAAGATTTTCTCCATTAGGGTTACCCTAGGAAGAACCAGAAACGTTATGATTTCCCCATCTTTTCATGTCCGAGTTGGTCCAAGAATAACAAGAAATTGAAGTATGAAAGGATGGGAGAACTTCAGAATTCAAGGAAAAGATTATCAAGAGAGAATGGATAACTTGTACTTGTAGTTGGATTGTATAACCAAGACTCATGCATTCCAGTTGCCAAATTTCTTTACCATTAATTTGCCATCTGGACGTACTGAGGAGGTGAGAGCCTAAGCTCTGATACCAACCTGTAACGCCCCGATCCTGCGGGTACGGAGACGTTACTGCAACGTATATACGCAGGTCCGAAAATTACCCTCACGTATATACGCTAAGCATCAGTACAGGCAAGAATCAGAGTACGGAAGCACGAGGTGCATTATACATTCCAACACATGAGTACAATTACAAAGTTATCACCAGAGGTGATCCAATATTACAATAATATTACATCACCAGAATGGCGCAATTGCGAGATTACAAAGAGATGTACAAGAATAAACAGTACAAAAGGCACTCACGAGTTTACTAAAGGAAACTCGAGAGGCACACAGGGGCCTGGAAGGATAAGACTCTGGACGTTGCTGGAGATCCACGCTACCGCTGCGCCACTCTGATCAGCAACAGGGAGAATCCACACGCTCCAAGCTCCATGACCTGGACATGAGAATCCAGGGGAGTCAGATGAAACTCCCCAGGCAAGTGGTGATACAAAAGCCAAGTGGCGAGCCAGGGTAAGCACATGTATAGCGATAAAACCAAATAAAGCCGAGGGCGAGCAAATCTGATTGTATGGTTTCAGATCACGGCTCCATAAGACTAGTACGTCGAAGGAATAATCCAAACAAGGAAACCCTCATCTATATACCCTTATCTTATGTCACCATAATCTAAGCACATACAACCCGACTGTACTCCGGGATGATAAGATAATGAGCAGGAGGCAGGTGGATACAAGGAATAGAGCAGGGCATGAGCAGTTAATATAATAGTACTCATAAAATTGGAAATATGATGTAAAATCCAGGACAAGCAAATATAGTAAGGCATATCACAGATTCAAAGCCGTTTAAGCTGCAGGCTTCAGTATGCGTCCCATTTCACATACCTCTACTTACAACTTAAAGAGCCGGTTATTAGACACTTTATTATTACTCGTCTTACCCTGATATCTAGCTATGTGGACTAGCGTCCCAGCACACATAGATCCATATCCGAGTAAAGCAAGGTTGTTATTGGAAACCAGCGGGGGTATCAACGAACTATGTTTACAGGGGGTCCCGTACATACCCGGGACCACGGCCCAGGATTGTTCCGTTGCTTGGTGACGGAACCTGCCGCAAGGCTAACAGGAGGGACTTATGTATGCCTTTATCATGATTCAGGAGGAGGGAGCCAGCACTCCCCTCGGTTGCCTGGAGGCCCACAGGTCAGACCGGAAGTTTTAGTTGCACAACATGCCTAATACCACTGTAAACACGAACACATATTGATAGCTGCATGTTCCCCCGACCCGATGCAAGTTGTTCCTTTTATGATTTATTAGGTTAATTATCAATTTACGGGAATAACAGGAACAGGACATGATCAGGAATTCAGGAGTTCAGGTCACTGTATATAATACAGGATAACAGGTCACTGATCATGATACAGGATATCAGGTCACTGTACATAGTACAGGATAACAAGGCAGGGTTCCCGTAAATGTGATAATCACAGGTCAAGTATATCATGCTGAGTGTCAAGGGATAGCATGACAAGATGGTGATATTAGACAGGTAACCAGTCATGTCAAGAGATTGATATAAGTCCGGTGGCAAGTCATATCATAACAAGGGTCTTGCCAAATAGTAGCATGTCAGGTGTTAGGTGATAACAAGTCAGTTGACAGGTGATATACATGTGTTAAATAGTAACATGCATAAATGACAGGTATGAAGAAATGACACGGTGGTAGAATAGTAGCTGAGCACAACAAAGCGGAGCTGAGCAAGCTGGAGGCACAGGCAGCGAACAGAGTTTAGACACTAATGCGCTCTGCGAGGCTACCGGGGCACTCGGATTAAGATACGAGTGGAGAATCCGGCAGCAACTCGCCTAAACGAATTTAGTGAATAAAGCACTGAGTGCTAAGCATGCTCACCAGGCGGAGCTGAGAAACCTGACGATCCCAATCACGCCTCTTTCGAGACAGTGAGGGACCGGAGGCTGAACTGAGAGACCTGCCGGTCCCAATCACCTCCCTTTCGAGATAGTGAGTGACCGGAGGTTGAAGGGTCCGGAAGCCAAGTATGGTATAAGGCAGTACAATACATCACAGGCATGGTATATGTACAAGAAGGAAACTACCCTAGTACAAGCATTCGTCACAGAGCAATACATGTCCAGATATTGGCACTCGGCCATACACAAATACAGGGACTCAGCCCAATACAAAGTACATGGAAACATAAAGTAAAATACATATCGACCCGACAAAGCGGGGAATCCCAAATGGAGGCGAGAGCGAGGACACTCGCCTAAATCACCGAAAAGCCGAAAAGTCTGGATCCATGGAACTCGCGCACGCGCCATAAATAATATATAATTATGACGAGAGAGAAAGTGAAGAGGAGAGAGAAAGAGTTAGAGAGAGAAACCTAGAGAGAGAAAGGGATACAGGGAGACGCGGGCTTCCGAGAGAGAGACGCGGGGGACGCAGACGCGGGAGTCGCGTCGCAGGAATAACAGACGCGGGAAAGAGCAGACGCGGGGATCGCGTCGCGGAAAGTACCAGGCGCGGAAATCACAGATGCAGGAATAGCAGACGCGGGGGTTCGCAGACGCGGGAGTCGCGTCGCGAAGGAGCCACAACGCGGGGGTTCGCAGACGCGGGGTTCGCGTCGCAGAGATGCCTCAAACGCGAGATCTGCGTTCAAGTGCGGACGCGAGGGAAACGCGGACGCGGACGTGGGTTCTGCGTCGCGTCAATACAGAAACGCGCGGAGCGCGTTAAGGGATTGCCTAGACGCGGGGTGAGATCCGCGTTAGGAAAGTCTTGGCGAGGAAAATCACTCGCCGACAAGATTCCTTGCTGCGCCCGACGAAGGGAAGTTCGGCCCCAATCCAAAAGGAGGGTACCGGCCCCAAGTCTTGCCAACAGAGAAGAACGCGGCCCCAATCCAAAGGAGTGGCCGGCTCTTGAGTCTTGCCGACGAAGAAGAGCACGGCCCCAATCCAAAAGGAGTGGCCGGCTCTGAAAGAGTCATGTCCAAATGGAGAAGACGAACAGGAAGAGGAACCAGGAAGAGAGAGAGAGACTCAGGAGAGAGAAAGAGAGGGAAAGTTGTAGGAAAAAGAGAGGGAAAATGAGGTGTATTATGAAATAAAATTGGGATTTAAAGGAGTGGGGTATTGATGTAAATAGAGGGAAGTAGTTTTAGGAATGTGGTGGGGGTATTATTGGAAAGAGGGATTTCTTTTGATGAAATGGAAAGGAAAAAGGAAAGAAAGAAAAGAAAGAAAGAAAGAAATGAAAAGAAGAAGGAGGAGGAGTGGGGTGGCCGCCGGTCACTGGCCGGCGGCGGCGCCGCCGGCGGGGAGAGGGCGGCGCGCGCGGGTGGAGAGGAGGGAGGAGGTGTTGGGTCTTCTTTGTTTGGGTTGTTGTTGTTGTTGGAGATGGTTGTTTGATGGAGGTGGAAGGTGATGGTGGTGGTGGTTGTGGTGGTGATGGTGGTGTTGGGAAGTTGGAGAAGGTGGAGGAGGTGGTGATGGAGTAGTTAAAGGGGAGAATTTGATGGTGGTGAGGGAGAATTTTGGAGAAGATGGAAGTGGATTGTGGATGGGTTTGGTGGAAATTGAAGGTTGTTGGTGGTTGGTTGAGATTGAAGATGGTGTTGGTGTGGAGAGGAGTTGTGGAAGAAGGGGTGGTCGGCCTAGGGTGGCCGGCGGTGGTGGCGCCGGTGGTCATGCTTGGGCGCTGGTCGTCAAGGAGAAGAAGAAAAGAAGAAGAAGAAGAAAAAAGAAAAGTGAAGAAGGAAAGAAAAGAAAAAGGAAAGAAAAAGAAAAAGAAAAGGAGAAAGAGAGTGATAGTGATTGGTGATGGGAGAGGGAATTAATGAGAGAGTGGGGAGTGGTGTCTCCCACGTGGGGGAAATGGTTGGATCAGTGGAGGGAAAGAAAAGAAAGAAAGAAAGAAAAGAATAGATTAAATAATAATATTATAATATGGTCGCGAAAAATCGACTGTTCCAGAAAATCCCAAAAAATACCCGGAGGTAGAAAACGTCATCCTGAGGAATAATACGAAATCGGTTTTCAGAAATAAAATCCCATTTTCAAATTAAAAATTCGGAAGCCAACCGCCGATACCGGTCTACACCGGGTCGGCCGGATTTTGATAAATTCTGAAAAATCCCAGAAAATGTATTAAAGAAGAAAATATGATTTTAAGAAATAAAGTGAAAGCGGAATTCAGAAATTCAATCCCGGTTGTAAGCTAAAAATCCTGGAATCAACCAGCGATACTGGCCGATACGAATCCGGTGGAATTTTCATAAATTCATAAAATCCTCAGAAAAGGCATTTAGATGGGAAATGTGATTTTAAGAAATAATGTCTAAAGACACTTTTAGTAATTCCAATTAGTTTGTAAATTAAAAATCTGGGAATCGGTCAGCGGCACTGGTCGACACCGGTTTGAAGATTTACAACTTAATCCAGGAAATTTCCAGAAAATCATAGAAAATCTAAAATATTAGAAAATGATGTTCAAAACTGAAATCGGTCAAATCGGAATAGTAGAAAGACCAAATCGAGTAATTCTCTAGGATCAGGCCCTCGGTTCAGACTAGGGCTGACTCCGAGTCCACGAATCCAAATCCAAGACAAAACGTTCATATGAATAATTCATAATACAAAATAAATACAAGAAGTAAATCGAAAAATACGATCGAAAAATCTGAATACGCAACTAAGTACGTATTCCGGGAGCGGGGTGTTACAAAAGCTCTCTTGGTTAAACACAAGTATGGGCACACACAATCAACACAAGCATGTATAAGATATGACAATATGAATCAATGCACAAAGAAAGAGAGGTTAGAGAAAGTGGATCAAACGCAAACACCAATATATGTTTCGAGGTTCGAGCACACAGATCTACGTCCCCGCCTTCACACAGAAGGATTTCACTAACTCGTCCACACAGGACTTCCCACACAGGGAACCTCCACTGAGGATTTGGGGCAAATATAATGGGAGTACACAACTCCTTTCTCAACCAATACGACCTCTTACTAGAGGCAAGACACAACACAAATCACCTCTACACTTAGAGGGATAGACACTTAGCCACACAAATCAATCACCTCACACTTGAGGGATTCCAACATAATCTCCACCTCTCACTAGAGGGAGCCAAATACCACTTCCACTATCACCTCACACTTGAGGGATAACAACTCAATCACCTCTCATTAGAGGGATATCACAATCAAGGAAGGTTTACAACTTGGTGATCTCTTTCAACCACAAACCAATTCTTTTCTCACTAAACAAAGATCCTAATAGATAGGATAGTAGATAAGCT